>ML815464.1:0-27834 GCA_009831015.1 Picea engelmannii | reverse complement strand
TTCATTGGAAGCACCAACTTCCTTTGTTTTCCAGCTGCAACTGGAAGGAGGCTCCAACCCCCTAGTTTCTCAGGCTACAACCCGAGGGAAGCTCCAACTCCTCAATTCTCTAGCTACAACTAGAAGGAGGCTACAACCCCCTATGTTCTCTGGCTACAACCAGAAGGTGGCTGCAACCGAAAGGTGGCTACAACCACCTATCATTGCCCCGCCCAACTGCCCTGACGTAGAAATAGATTGATGGAACCACTGTCACACTATCATTGTGAGATATACCACTGTAACAACGTGTACCAATCAACCTGTAATCAACCTGTACCATAAACAAGTGCATCAACCATGCATCAACCTGTACCATAAACAAGTGCATCAACCTGTACCATAAAAAAGTGCATCAACCATGCATCAACCTGTACCAAACAACCTGTAATCAGCATGTACCATAAACAAGTGCATCAACCATGCACCAACCTGTACCTCAACCTGTACCATCAATGAGTGCATTAAACATGCACCAAATATGTACCAATCATTCATCAAATACACATAAACTATGACTCATCAAGATATACCAACATCATCAACTATACACCTCATGTATGTGCCAACTCATCAACTACTTGTCTCAACCATGTACCCAAAATGTACCTCAACCAAAATCCCTCATCAATTTCATCATCCAAATCTGATTTGTAACTCTGTAATAGACCTGGTGTATATGATCACATACCTACGAACCTTCATTAACCTGAACAACAAGAGACTAGCATTTTCATCAAACTTTACTTTAGTCTCACATGACTGATTTTGGATTAGTCAAAAACCCTAACTTGCAATAATCATAACTATGTATCTGTAATGAATAACTATATGAAAATGGTACACAATGTTCTTCAATGTATTTTATACAATTCCTCCATATTTCACTACTTGGAACCTCTTAGAACAATAGTTATAGCAAAAATGGCATACCTTGTTGAATTTTGGCTTGTTGTAGAGAGCGAACTTGTAGAGCATGCCCCGGACAGAATATTTGTTGTATGGATCTGAAAATTGTACACATAATACTGTAGACTGTACTCTAACCAATACATTTGGTCTTACTGAATTTGGATATGTTATGAATAATTTATGACGTTTTTACCCGAAACACCTGTTTTAGACTAGTTTCAGGACTAGCCACAAAACCTATTTTCTACGGCGTGTAACTCCAAAAATACAATGACCCACAAGCTGAAATTTGTATCACAAATACTTGGATATGTTTACTCAATGGCCTCCCAATTTCACAATCTGAATCATTCTAGAAAAAAAAATTATTGCGAAAATGGTGAGATGACCTCTAAATAACATACCTTAGAAAGCATCATCAAAAGAATTTATCTTGCCTTGAATATCGGTCTTCTTTACTTCACCTTCCCTCTGAAATCCGGATTAGATATACATTGTTTACCTCAGTCACATGTAGATATTCAATATTCTCAAGTGTAATTAAAATGAGAGAGCCTTGCCTCTTATTTATACTTTCACGTAGCTTCCTCAAGGGGTTACCTTTTAACCATCTTAACCCACTTTCCTCATTTTAAGGTTAACCCACTTCTAACCACTTGTCCACTTAGTAATTTCTCCATTAATTTTATTATTTGAATAATTTATTTTGTATTCACTTTGACTTATAGTACACTCATCGCTTCACTTTATTATTTACCTTCTAAAATCTCTTAAACCACTTTGACTACTTTGACCTTTTGGGGCTTCTAGATGACTCATGAGGGTTCTCCAACTTCCCATGGCCATAACTCTCTAACCGTGAGTAGTTATGTGACGTTCCACATACCACTGGAAATGGCATGACATATCATATCCATCTAGAATATTCTTACCTGTACATATATCAAAACTCACACCATTATCCATAAAACAAACTTGGGTCCATTTCCCAAACCTTTCTCCAACTTCACATGACCACAACTCTCTAACCGTAAGGAGTTATGTGACATTCCACATACCACCAGAAACAGCATGACATGCACTATCCATTTGGAATAGTCTTACCTGCAAATATATCAAAACTCATATCATTATCCATTAAAAAAACTTGTGTCCATTACCCAAACCTTTGTGCTACCGAAATTTTCTACCAGACTTTCTTCAAGGGTTGACATCAATGACAACCAACCCAAATAATCAACAATCTCTCCCTTTGGCATTGATGGCAACACTTTGATGCAATATTGAAGTCATATCACTCATGTTGCCCTTGTGACCATCGCTCCCCCTGGAATCATGCCTCTGTGCTCTTTCTCTAAGCCTGTATCTAATAAATCTCTCCCCCTTTATCATCAATGGCAAATGTATCTTTCCATCTAGGGATGCTCCCCCTAACTGAACTTTCCGTGGGGATACTCCCCCTGACTGAACTCTTCCTGAAACTGATCTCCCAACCTGAATTGTCCTCTTTATGGTGCTTCCCTCGTGTAGATCTAATACATAAGCATGCAAAAGCATTCATTTTGGAGTAGAAATTACTCTGAGTCTCTGGCGAAGATACTCAAAAGTTTCTCTTGGAAGCGGTTTTGTAAAGATATTTGCCACTTGTTATTTTGTGCCCACATATAACTCTGATGTTCTTCTCTTCAACTTGTTCCTGTAGAAATTGATACTTTATTGGAATGTGCTTCGTCTTGGAGTGCATCACCCGGTTCTTTGAGATACGGATGGCGCTTGTATTATCACAATAGATTGGAATGGGATCATCATACTCAACGTGTATATCTGTCTGAGTTTGTTTCATCCATTGAACATGTGTACAACATGTTGCTGCTGCAATATACTCTGCCTCGGCTGTAGATAAGGATATTGATGATTGTTTCTTGCTTAACCATGATACTAAACACTCACCCAAGTAGAACTTTGCTCCACTGGTGCTTCGTCTGTCATCAATGCAACCTGCCCAATCTGCATATGTGTAGGCAATAAGCGATAGATTCTTTCCTTTTGGATACCATAATCCAAACTCTTATGTTCCTTTGAGATATCTGAAAATCCTCTTCATTGCTAATACATGTGATTCCTTTGGTGCTGCTTGAAATCCCTCTACATGTCCAACTGCCTGCATTACATCTGGTCTGGATGTTGTCACATATAGTAAGCTACCAATCATTGAATCGTATTGCCTCTGGTCTGTAGACTTTGAATCATCATTTTTTCTCAACTTGCAACTGGTTTTCATAGGAGTGGTAACTGGTTTGCAATCTTCCATTCTAGACTTCTTTAACATTTCTATGATATACTTAGTTTGAGAAATAAAAATTCCTTGGTTGTTTTGACGTATCTGAAGACCCATGAAGAAGGATAGTTCTCCGAGTAATGACATTTCAAATTCATTCTGCATATCCTTTGCAAATTTTTGGCTTAACCTGTCATCATTGCTTCCAAAAATAATATCATCAACATAAAATTCAATTAATAAAATATTATCTTGAGTTACCTCGATGTAGAGGTTTTTGTTTGCACTTCCTTTTCCGAACCCTGTCTGTTGTAGATATTTATCCAGTCTAGAGTACCATGCTCTAGGAGCCTGTTTTAGACCATACAAGGCCTTCTTCAATTTGCACACGTAATCTGCATTCTCTGACAATTGAAATCTTTCTGGTTGTTGGATGTAGAATTCTTCTTCATCTTATGCTTCTTCTTCATAAAGTTGTTCCATTGATTCATTTTCTTCTTCCTTTAATTCTTGTCCACCTGTTTAATCAATTGTTACATTGATGTTTTTCACAACTTTGTTCAACCTCATATTGTAACACCTGTATACTTTCCTTGTACTTAGGTAACCAACAAGTACTCCTTTGTCCACACGAGAGTCAAACTTTCCCATTCTGCCATCTTCTCTTTTGATGTAGCATTTGCTTCCAAATACTCTGAAGTGATTAACATTTGTTGGTCTTCCTTTCCATAGCTTGTAGGAAGTTTTGTTATTGTTGTTTCTGAGAATTACTCTATTTTGAATGTGAACTGTTGTATGCACTGCATGTGTCCAAAAAATATTTGTCAATTTTGAATCCATTAGCATTGTTCGAGCCATTTCCTATGTAATTATCATCCATTATGATAATGTTCCTTTGTCTCTGAACCACTCTTTGAACCAATATATGAATCCATGCTCTCGTCCACTGTCATATATCTGTCCAAACCTGTTAAGTGTTCTTTTGAATCCATCTCTGTCCACACTGTCCAAGACTCTACTGCACATTGTCCATAATGTTGACCCATTTATCATTGTACTATCATGAAGTATTCATTGCTACAACTGATTGTACTTCTGCTAACTGATTGCTCTGGATCTGTTTATTCAAACTCTGCAAGCTACTCGAAGGATGGTTTTTTGGTCTGTCACAACTATCACATAGACTCCCCCTGTCTAATATTCATGTTACCCGAGAGTCTCTAAGATGAATGACTCGTAACAATTCCTGCTCAGATGTGTATTCACCATCATCTTCATTGGTAGATTCATCATCTCTCTAAGCTCTGACTTCTTTCTTTTTGTGTGTGGATTCATCTTTCACTACAATGCCTGAAAGTACAATCTCTTGAACCTGTTCCTTATTTACCTGTCCTTCTTTTCTTTCAGTTGTTTTCCAAACCTTTCTGTATCTGACATATTTATTTTTCTCTATAGAATTTTCTTCATCTCATGTTATTGCCAATCTTGCGATCTCTAAGACCTGGTCTTTGTTCACCTATTCTTTGTGTTTTTTTATCCATACTTTCTTACATTTGATATCAGTGTTCTCTTTCATGGAAGTATTGATCATGTTTCTATAATCACTAGCTATGTGTCCATAGTTATGGCATTTGTAACATTCAATGTTACGTGGGGCCACATAAGCATTTCTTGCTTGAACATTTCTTTTATAATCCCTGCAATCTGCAACCTTATGTCCAAAATTGGTACAATAAAAACAATGACCATAAAATAAATTTGCATACCTGGGAGTGAATGATCTTCTTTGTGGTGTAGTCCTTCTGAATTTTTTCCTTGACTGATCATGATCACGATTGAAGCTTATTTGTATCTTGAACATGGATGGTCTTCTTGAAGATGTATCTTCAATAGTTTTCATAGATTCTGGTTGACCATGATTCTTTCCTTTGAGTACTTCTGCATAACTCTTTCTATTTTCTTCATTCTTCTTTTCTAGCAACCTAGAGTGCTTCTCTTCATTCTCTTTAACTGATGTGGATGTTTCTGTCTCTTCAACGTTTTTGTTGAGCTTAATGATTTTACTTCTCAATGTGACAACTTCTTCTTCAAGCTTCTCAAACTCTTCTTCTTTCTTCATTATTTGAGACTTCATGACTTCTTCTGTTCTTTTCGCTTCTTCAAGCTAAATTTTTAATGTGATTATTTTTTCTTCAAGTCCTTTATCTTCTTGACCAAACTCTGCCTCAAGCTAGTTTAGATCGTTATTTATTTCCTTAAGATGATTTGTCAATATCTTCTTTCTCATTTCTGCTTCTTCCTTTTGTGCTTCTATGTTGGCTTCCAAATACTACTTTTGATATTCAAGATTTTCTTCAATCTTTCTGGCTTCTTCTAGCTAAGTTCTTAAGTTCTCGATGACCTGTTGGGCTTCTTAAAAAATGTGAACACTTTCCTTTTGTTTCATCAATTCTTCATTGAGTGACTTGTTTTCTTCTCTTAGTTCATCTAAAGCACTAATCAATTCTGCTTCACAATTGTATTCCTTTTCAATTAGTTTTTCTGTCTCATTTCCTTCATGGCATTCTATTTCAAGATGCCTGTGTTTTTCACAATTAAAGCAAAACAACATACCTCTGGTGATTATGTACTCTTCATCTTCTTAATCTGTTTGACATGGTGAACATAATTCTTCTTGATCTGTATCTGCATCTTCTTTTGCATTTTTTGAATCTGCGATGGGTGAAGAATATATGTCATGTAACTTATCCCAAAGTTCTCTGGCCGATGAAAATTTACCAACGTTTTCTCTCATCGGATTAGGTAATCCTTCCCAAATGAAATCCATTGCTATTTTGTTATTCTTCTTCAATTCCTTCTTGGCTGAAATATTTTCCCTTTTTGAACTACCATATCCTGTAACAACTGATAGCCAAATATAATGTCCATGTTCCTATAAAAATACTTTCATCCTTCTGCTCCACATCTCATACTTAAAACCATTATGCCCATTAAACATTGGTACTCCATTCTCAAAATAATCCATGATCTCCTTCTAGTGGTTAAACTGTTTCTTGAAGGAACCGGCTCTAATACCAATTGTTGGATTACTGAAAGGGGGGGTGAATCAGTGATAGAGCAATTTAATCATTTTTCATCATAAAATGCAAGTGTTTTATCAATGTACCATTATCATCCAATAGTTGCAGATTAAATAAACAATGAACACATGAGAAATCACACACATACATAATACACTAGTGCATGCTCTCGATTTTCTGCAAACATTTTTTTAAATGAAATTTAGTGTATGCATTACTGGGATTGTATTGAAAATAAAGCGTTTAGAGGGAACCATGTTATCAGCTAATCTGACCTTGTCCAAAGCTATGAAATCAATTGTATTGGTATAATATAAGGCCACCTAAAGACAATAGAGAACTAGGCCTGAATTCCAAGAGATGAGCAAAGAATCGAAAGTGGGGTCCGTTGGTAGTGGTCCATAATCTTGGTCGGTAATGGAATCATTATAGTTGGCCTGCAAAGATCCCTCTTTATAATCAAAATATTTTTCCTCATGTCGAGAAATGAGAATCTCTTGGTCATGTGAAAAGTCCCCGAAGTCTTAGTAGATGAGCTTCATCCACCTCACCCGTAATGTTTTTTGTGAGATGTTGTGCGCACATTCACAACAGTCGATGATAAAGACTGGAAAAACACCTACTAAGGTTACATATTCCTCTACTGAAACGTGAATACATGGAAATTTCCAGGTAAATAAGCTTTTAAGTAATACACACATGCACGTCTAGCTCGGTCAAGTGAATCTCATGTCAAAAGCGGACGTCACACAGACGCAAGTTTGTATACCTATTTTATACTCGTAGCCTTCACGGACGTCACCCAGACGCAAGTTTGTATACCTAATCTATACTCGTAGCCTTCACAAAACTTATACAAATAAATAACATGCCCTCAGAATAATAAAATGCAGAAGAATCTATAATGTTGAATATAGCATCTCATATTGTACCATACGGGGAACGCATTGAAGAACGATTCACGCCTTGATGATAATGTCGAATTGACCCGGTCCACCTAACACTCCATAGAAAATTTCCTCCATAGTAACAAAGTTTGAATTACCTGCTATTGAAAATCATGTACAAGCATACAATATATTGACAGTAGGGTTTCCATTGTAGGAAACCAACCCTCCTCAACCACAAAACAAGTTTATAGCTGCCCCAAGGGGTCAAAAAATAAACTAGTTTAAGAGTTTGCTTGTTGTGAACGAGGAGGAGAACACAATTAAACATGAGGCAGAACATGTCATTGTTGAGGGGAAGCTTGCGTGTCCAACGAAAGAGGAAGAGGGAGGTGCAGAAGAATAGAATATTGAGTTGTTGGAACTGGACAATGTGGAACCGAACCCGCATGCAGAGAAATGAGCCAAGAGATACGAATATTTAACTGCTCAACGTTGAATCGCAGGTCGAAAATTTCTCTGCGCACATTTCAAAGACCAAACGGAGCAGGTCCTCTCTGAAAGGGGAATTGCACTGAACTGAATTCATTGTCTGAGAATATTTCTTGTTGATGTGAGGTGAGCTAGTGGGATAATTGTCTTTGTGATTGTCATATGATTCAAGTGGGAGAGCGACATGCATTGAAGGAGACATTGGAGGGCTAGGGGGCATACCACCTACTCCCAAAGTTTCAAAGTCAACAACTTCCTCTTCGACTCTGCACCCCCAAATAACCATCGCTTCCTACATAGAGAGAATGTTTTGATGCTCAATATTATGAGGAGGAGAGTTCGTAGATACTCTGTCAGGAAGAGGAGACAAAGCCTCCTCATGGTTTCAATGTCTTTCCATCATACCACGGGATGGGTCGTTTCTTCTTAACCGAGCTTGTTCCCTTTCTTTGGGCATAAGGATGAGGAGAAAAGTGGTTGTGCTAGGACAATGGAGGAGCAGAGTTTCCTCTTCTTGATGCAGAGAAAAAATGAAAGACCAAGCACACAGAAGCCATATTCCAATGCTAACACCATCCCTTTGCTCGCCCAATCTCCCCATATAGCAAGTGCAGAAACGCTACATAAATGCATCCATTATTGAATTTCGTAGTGAGTTATTTGAAAAGATTAAGAAGAGACATAATTGATGCAACACACTACATTTTTTATGTGTATTATATTAATATGAACA
Organism: Picea engelmannii; assembly: GCA_009831015.1. NCBI lineage: Eukaryota > Viridiplantae > Streptophyta > Pinopsida > Pinales > Pinaceae > Picea > Picea engelmannii. The sequence continues at coordinate 19,413 of ML815464.1, read as the reverse complement.
TGTACAGTTACACATTATGGTTACGAGAAGTTACAAAGTTACCAACTCTTGTAACGATAAACTAACTAATTAACTAGATGTAATTATTTTCCTTAACACTCCCCCTTAATTACATCTGGGGAGAAAACTATCACTATCACTAACTTCCCATCCTTAATCATAACTTGACATTCCCCCTTAAACATAACTTGGTCCTAACCAAATCAAAGATTAATCTATATCACATTCCCCCTTGTAAATCAAATATTGAAATTATTTGATTCAAAATCAAGCTTAGATATGAGTACACCTACTAACACCCTCGTACCTACCCAATGGTTTATTCCACAGCTTGATGTATCATCTCTCCCATGGCCAATGCTTTATATTGCTCAAAACCAGGGATAGTTGTGATGTATCATGGCCAACGCTTCATGTTGCTCTAAACCAAGGATACATGCTACATGATCACATATTGACCTATGTAGGCCTTACTCAATCAGGGCTTACTGAACATGGGTAAAAAAGATTGCCTATAACAAAGTTTACAACGACTTGTTACAACCAAGACCAAAAAACTTACTGGAGTGTTGGGTACAACCGAACATGCACCCCTCAAATTACAACATTTCATTTCTTCTTCTTATATTTGCCGGTGAATGAAAAGCCAAAATTTAACCAAAATTTTGTTGTATTTTGTTGCATTCAATCTTTACGCTCTTCTCCACTTTTTCTTTATGTCTCTGCCTATCTTTCTTCTTCGTGGTTTTTCGGTCCTTTCTTTCTCGGGGTGAGTTTTTTTGCATGCAGTTTTTACTGCTCAATAATGCAGAAACGTTGTCCATAAAATGGCCCAGTGTTCACGATTCTTGATCTTCAACAATAGAAGAGGAAATACTTTTGTCTTGGGGCTTCTTCTCCCTCGAAGCCTCAATCTTTTGTCTTGTAGACTATTCTCTCCATGGCAACTATTCTTCATCGGAATCTGCTTCTTCGATTCACTAATATTGACTCTCTGCTGGCATGACTGGAATCTGCTTCGCCATGATTTTTCCTCTTGAATTTACCTATTTCTGTATTCTCTTGTCATTTGTTAGAGTAACTAATTATAACAAAATAACTACATTAATATTGAGTTAGCTAAGCTCAATACCTTTTTTACATTTTCAATTCCAAGACTTAAATATTACTAGAATTACAACATTTTCACTTCTCCTTCAGTAGGTTGAAATCCTCCATCAACCGATTTTCCTATTTTTTAAGTTTACTCACTTTATTTTATTTCTTTATGGATACCAAATACAAATCTTACTCAGTTTATCCAGACAGATAGGAAAACGGTAGTAAGTCTTCCCATGCACGCTACACACAGATTGTTGGGCATTTGGGCCCTCTAGTAATGGAGTGAGGCCCAAACCCTTGATACGATGAAAATATTAAGCAGACACAAAATTGATGCAACATACTACACTTTTATTGTGTATTCTATTAATATGAACATGTACAATTACACAATATGATTACAAGAAGTTAGAGAGGTACCAACTCAATACCCTTGCCCACCTGAAGTCGAGGCTTCTCATACTCCAGGTACTTGGCCATGTGAATGATATCAACCTTGATGGGACTTACCTCTTCTCGTGTGGAATGTATATAGGATCGCGTTTCTAGCTGGTGTGGATTCTTCTCACCATCTGCATCATACCCATCACGATGACACCTCATCCAGGGCTCTCGAGAGCAAGTTATTACTTCTCAATGTATACCTGTGACGACTTCCAACTGCAATACGTTACTTATTTGTGGCCCAAATAAAACATATTGGTCACTAACACTACCATTAGACATAGTCCATCCAACAGAGAGAAAGAGGTAGTATGTCCATGAACGAGGAGTAAGCCCCTCTCAGAGAGTGGCCTTGAGGAGATCCACCCATAATTCCCCTCCATAAACGTCAACGTAAGCCTCAATCTCCTCCATTCCATGAAAAATGTGAATTCCTTTCATGGCAAACATCATGTCCACCACTATTTCATTGAAGGCGTGAGGTTGTCCACTAATTGGATGGCCATTTCCTCTCGCTGCCACTGTGAGGTGATTGGACATAGTTGTTTTTCTGACAACTATAATGAATTCATCCACCGATGGAGGATATACAATGGCGTCTGGCCTGTGGTGGTACATGCCTCCAAAATCACTGGCTTCTCTTTCAGTTTCATCAATGAAAATTGAGTCATTCATGTGGAAGCTAGAGCATAAAATCTAGGTCTAATGCTTTCTTTAACCCGTAACTTTCGGTTAGGAGTTAGTTGCATTTATTTCAAGGCCCATTCCATGCAGGGTTGTTTCAAGGAAGAAAAAGTGGGAAATGAATTGTTCTTGGAGAAATGAGAGCAGTTCTTTTAGAATTTCTAGAGAAAGATAGAGGAGGAGATTGTGTATATGATATTGTGGAAGTTGTTACTCTAATGCTACTAATATGTTGCATGAGTCAATGAGTGCATAGAACTTGTGGAGTCTATTACACAAATCATAGCATGAGAGTGTTGAGGACGATAGTGACAATACTAAATAATTTGTCAAAAGAGGAGACAAGTATGGGTAACAATTGCGGTTGTATGAACTTGACACAAACGCACAAAATGGAATACAAGACCGAACTCAAGAGTTGCGGCTTTAAAACTTGATTCATTCCCTGGAACTTTTCTAGAGTCTAAAATTAAAACTTTCTTAAAATAGCTACGAGAGTAATTATATTCTAACACTTCCCCTTAATTACTACCACTAAATGTTTTAGCGTTTACAACACCTAAATTATGTCTATGAAACTTAAACACATCTTTTTCCAATGGATTTGTAAATATGTCACTCAATTGGTCTTTTGATCTACAAGATTTCAAGTAGATTTCTCCATTGTTTATAAGCTCTCTAATAAAATTATATCTAGTATCAATATGCTTGTTTTTCTGATGGAAAACATGGTTCTTTGATAGAGCTATTGCCGAGTTGTTGTCACAGTACACTCGAGTTGGTCCTTCTTGTTCTTGTAGAAAATCACACAAATGTAACCAAACTGCTTGACAAGTTGTTGATGTGGCTGCTACATTCTCAACTTCGGCTGATGAAATAGTCACAATGGATTGCTTCTTGGATGCCCATGAAATCACACCTGAACCAATATGGAACACATATCCTAACGTACTCTTCCTATCATCAAGACTACCTGCAAAATTACTGTTAGTATATCCAATCAAGAAATCATTACTAGTGTTGGAATATAATATGTCATATCATGTTGTTCCAACAATGTATCTCAGAATTATTTTGCCAACTTGTCAATGTGAATCTTTTGGAGATTTATGAACTTGGAAATCAAATTGACAACATACATAATGTCTAGCCTAGTCGCAATGAGGTACATGAGACTACCAACTAATCTCTTGAATAGAGTTGGATCTACATCCTCTTTGCTAAGCTTTGTCCCTGTTGTAATTGGAGTTGGTGTTGGCTTACAATTCATCATCCTGAACCTCTTCAGCACATCCATGGCATACCTTGCATGAAATGAAAAAATTCCTTAATCTGATTGAAGAACTTCAATACTAAGAAAATATCTCATTAAACCCAAATCAGTCATTTCAAATTCTTGTTTCTTAGTTTGTTTAAACTTGTCCACTGACAGATTTCCTGTGAATATCATATCATCGACATATAAACAAACAATCAATATGTGACCTTGCTTATTCACCTTTGTATATAATGTGTTGGTTGTGGAGCCTGATTATCTTCCTGATTTAGAGGTCTTTTACTTTCATCCGTGTTTATACCCCATGAAGTATTTACACCCCAGAAGTATGTACACTCTTCCACGCGGGGGAGTGCAGAGGGGGGGTACCCCCTCTGCGGGGTCCGAGGGGGCTATCCCCCTGGTTGGGGGGTCTGGGGGCAAGTGGGGGTTCGGGGGCGAAGCCCCCGAAGCAAAAATTGCCTTGTAAAAGTATATTGTAATTTCATTGTAAATCTGGACAATTCATTATAAGATCGCAGATCTAACGGTAGAGATTATGTTAGGGTTTTTTGCCCTAGAAGGCAACCCTCTTTTATGAGGGAAATGTATTGCGGCTATGGATGATGGTGAATATTGTATTCTGAGAGAGGAGACTGTGAGAAAAAGAAGAGGAAGTTACAACGGGTTTTGTTGTAGGTTGTATCCCTTCATTTGCTGGATAATAATAAAGGAAGGACCTGGCAATTTCTCTGGTGGACGTAGCCCACACTAGGTGAACCACGTAAATCTGTGTCTCTCTTGTATTGTGTGTCTTCTGTGTTTTGTTTCTGCATTTGTTTTATTTTATTGCTCCGCGGTCCTGTTTTTCTAACACAATGTGGGCTCATTGTTGCTTCTGTTGAAACCTATACTGATTAAATATGAATCAATCCTGCTATACCAAGCTTTGGGAGCTTGCTTAAGCCCATAAAGAACTTTCTTCAATCTGTAGACTTTATCTTCATGTCCTTTTATCACATATCTGGGTGATTGCTACACATATACTTCTTCTTCCAAAATACCATTCAAGAATTCTGACTTGACATCCATTTGATAAACTTTCCACCTGTTTTGAGTTGTTATGGCTAACACAACTCTAATTGTATCTAACCTTGCAACTGGTGCAAAGGTCTCACCATAATCTACTCTAGGTTGTTGTGAAAAACCTTTTGCTACCAATCCGACCTTGTGTTTTTCGACTTCTACTTTCTCATTAAACTTGGTTTTGTAAACCCATTTTACACCAATGCAATCTTTATCTTCTGGTAATTCTACTAGATCCCATGTATCATTCTTCTCCGTTGAATCAATTTCTTTGTCCATTGTTGGGATCCAATTTTATTCTTTAACCGCTCCTTCAAAACATGTGGGTTGACAAGCAAACAATGCAAAATTCAAATGCACATCTAGATCTTCATATATTTCTCTTAAACTTCTAGTCTTTCTAGACCTTGTGGAGGAATTTGTAGAATCAGATACACTGCTTCACTGAGAAGTAGGAGTAGACTGCTACTGGGCTAGATGACTCACCATGAACAAAATTTCTTGGAGTCCTTGTTGGAGTATCTCTGATTAGTGATTGAGTTTGTGAACCTTGTTGTCCACCTTGTGCAATCTTCTCCTTTGCTTCATCTTCTGCTTGAGGTATAGTTGCTCCAACATGTATGGTCTTGTCTATACTTCCATCCCATGCTTTGTCTTCTTTGAATTCCCTGTTGATTATCACCTTCTTTGTCACTAGATTATACAATTTATATGCCTTGGACTAATCGTTGTATCCAAGAAAGATGCATTTTTCACTTCTTTCATCTAACTTACTCCTCAAGTCTTTAGGCACATGAGCATATGCCACACAACCAAATACTCTGGAGTGCGCTACACTGCAACTCATACTTGTCCATGCTTCTTGTGGAACTTTGTTCTTCACACTTTTAGTAGGAGATCTGTTCAAAATATAAACAGAGCAAGCTACTGCTTCTCCCCAAAAATCATTTGACAATTGTTTTGATTTCAGTATGCTCCTAGCCATATTCATAATGGTTTTGTTTTTCATTTCAGCTACACCATTTTGCATAGGTCTATACCTTGTTGTAAATTGTATTTTGATCCCATGTTGCATGCAAAAATCATCAAAAACATGTGAATCATATTCACCTCCTCTGTCTGATCTTAACACTTTAATCTAATGACCACTTTGCTTCTCCACCAATGCCTTGAATTCTCTGAACTTGTCAAAAGTTTTCTGATTTCTTTACCAAAAGTACGCCCAAGTCTTTATGTTGTAATCATCTATGAAGGTTAGGAAGTAATGACTTCCTCCTAGTGACTAGGTCTGCATTGAACCGCATATATTTGTATGAACCAACTCTAATTGTGTCTTTTCTCTATAAGACACTCCTTTAGGAAAACTATCCTTGTGTTGTTTTTCCAGAATGCAACTCTCACATGAACTCCCCGGCTCTTGAATGGGAGGTGAACCTTGAACCATCTTCTTCTGTTGCAATAGTTTTAGACCACCAAAATGTAGATGACCAAATCTGAGACGCCACAACCAAAAATCATCCAAACATGTTTCCTTTTGGGCAAGTGAGACATATCGTCTATCATAATTCATGGAAAAATGATACATTCTATTCTTATCATCTTCACCCTAGCAATCAACATCTTACTGGGAGGTTTATCATATATGAGACAATCACTTCCCTTAAAGATTACATCATACCCTTTTTGAGTAAGTTGGCCAACACTGATAAGATTATTTTCAAACCTAGGGCATAATACACATCTGGTATGTGTCTTTTATGACCTTGTTTGGTCTGAATGTTGACCATTACTTTTCCAATGACTTTTACAATGTTGTATGACCCCAACTTGACTTCAATCCTCATTGAATCATCCAGATCTTCAATTAAGCTTTTGTCTCCTGTCATATGATTGCTACATCCACTATCTAGCAACTAAATATCATTAGAAGTCTCTTGAGTAGCATTACAAGTAAGGATTAACGAGTCTTCACAGTTCTCAATGGTGTTAGATAATGTGCATCATGTCTGCTAAGGTCAACCTTCTTCTTCGTACATTCATGTTCATAATGACCCATATTGTTACAATAAAAACATTTAACTTTGGATTTTTCATACCTCTGATTTGGTTGTGAGTTTTTGTTACTTCTCCCCCTTAAGCTATGAGGATTTTGATTCGTTCTCCTTTCTTGTTATGAACTATCCCTTTGGTTATTTCTTTTATTTCTCTTGCCTCTTCCTCTTGACTTTGATCCTCCTTTGCCTCTTGAGATCGAAACATGAGATCTAAATGCATTTTCCAAGGAATCTTCATACCTGTTCATCTTGGATTCATGGGATAACAAGGATCACAACAACTTATTCACTGATAGTTGCATCAAGTCCTTAGACTCTTCAATGGCTATGACCATTTCATCGAACATCTTAGGTAAGGGTCTAATAACCTTCTCCACCACTCTCTGATCTGGAATATCGTCACCATTTATCCTTAACTGATTTATTGTGTTCATGACTTGGGTCATGTACTAGTCTACTAACTCTGACTCCTTCATCTTCAGATTCTCAAAATTCATTCATAAAGTCTCTAACTTCACTGTATTTACCTTTGTAATACCTTGATAGTTGGTCTCCAAGATGTGCCACATTGTCTTTGAGAATCTCGTCGTTGAGATCTTGGGAAATACACTTTCATCCAAGTTGTTTTGTATGAGATAGAGAGCTTTTGCATCATTCTTCCTATTATCTTTGGGATGATCCTTTTGAGCATTGGTCAAAGCTTTCTCGATTGTGTGATTCACTGGTTCTATATAGTCGTGAACTACAAGATCCCAAACATCCTCAGAACGAATTCTATTACAAGCCTCTTTGAAAATTAAAATAATGACTTTTTAGTAAAAGCAATGAACCACCCAATCTTTTAAATAAAATAATGAGAGATATTCCATTATTTGAAACCCTTGGTGGCTCTATCTTTTAAATAAAATAATGTAATATGCTCCACTATTTGAAACCCTTTGGCTGCTCATGCCTTCACCTTAGGTGCCTCGAAAAATATTCACATAAACCTTACGAATGACTGATGTGCATGTTCTTGCTCTTGTAATCAAGCAACAACGACTGCAAAAGAAAGTGGCGGATACCTCAGAATCAACGATTCTCCCTCTCGATTTCTTTTTATGTCTTTACTGATCCGCGACCTCCTCTCGAATTTTTTTGTTGTCTTTACTGATCCGCGACCTCCTCTCAATTTTATTGTTGTCTTTACTAATCTGCGTCCTCCTCCCGGATTTTCTGGAGGTTTGCTACCTATTACATTCATTCACTCTAGCTTTGATACCAATTTAAAGGAGAAAGTAAAGATGATTTATTTCACATATTTTATGTGTGCTAATTACTTATTTGAGTGGAAAATGAAAGAGAGTTGAAGTCAAAGAATAAAATAGGAACAAAGCCAACTCCACTTTTCAATTCATTGCACACAACAACCACCAAGAACTAAATCTATTACCCCTTTTTCATATGGTGAGTAAGCAAATGAAAGGAGGATCCTAGGCTTTGTTAACTACGCTAAGTGAGTCACACTAGGCTACTCCCCTAAATGCTCACCGTTGTTGGGGCTATCTATATATCTACTTCACATCCACCAAAAGCTCATGGATCCACTAAGTTACTAAGTGTAGTAAAGGGGTCAACCATGTATAGTAAAGGGATCACAATGGTAAAGGGATTAAAAAAAGATAGTAAAGACCATAATATTTTGCCTCAAATTCGCTTGGGACTATATATATAGTGGAAATAGAGCATCGAGTGGAAAAAAAATTCAAAATATATTTATGTCATTTAATGTGTCAAATTTGCATTTAATTAAATGTTTGTCCTTAAAATTTATAGAAAGGTTAATAAGTGACTTTCATTTTGAACGCCTAATTCAATGTTCATTGTAAATTAAAAGAAAATTTATGCCAACACGATCCACACTAAACTTAGAGCATGATCCACACAAAACACAGTAGATCTCGCGTCTTTGTTTTGGAAAATTATAATTTTATTATTTTTTGCAGCTGATAAATTAATACTTGAATTGCATTTTCTACACCTTTGTGTTACCAACAAATTTTTTCTCTTGTTTATGTAAATTGAAAAATCATAAATACCCTTTAAAGAGGAGACATCCATAGTGATCACGCTTAGTTTTTTTATAATTTTTTGGTTTTGTAGTTTTTAAGATACATAATTTTCTCTAGTAGCCTTCACTCCTTGGGATAAATAAAAGATTTTATATGACATAGAAAAAAACTAAAAAATTAGTATATATATATCATTGAATAGAGGATTTAATGACAAATTTAAAGGCATCAAGTCCACCACCTCCCATGGAAGAGATTAAGGGATTTAACCTCCTGGAAGTTGCATAACCATGAAAAGTTGCAACAATGGGGGAGGATTCTTGACTTTAAAGCTCTCAATTGAGGTTTAAACATCAATCAAGGTGTAGTGCCCCACTTGTTTTGACTAGTTTGACAAATTAGATTTTAATATTTGAGGGCATTTTGTTTACAAAATGACTCGATCTATTAATATTTGCTATGATGTTGAAACTCAAACTCTTTGACTGTTTTGATTGGATTTAATTAATGTAATGGTAATTTTGAATGAATGTTATTTAAATGCTTATGCAAAACATGGATGGACAAAATATACATTGATATGATGTAATTGACATTATCAATTCATATGGTTATGATACATTGAAATAAATATATTTTAGAAGCAATTATTTTCATTTGATACTGATGGTTTTCCTAGTATGATAGGGAATCCATAGGTGTACATTGACATGGAAGTGCGTTGATATTATATGGACTCCACATTGAGTCAAGGTATTATAATATGTTAAGTGATTAATGATATGCTTTAATTTATTATTATGGAACAATTTGATGCATCGATTTTAATATACACAAGAACAAGGAATATGCTTGCCAATCAATCCACACATGGGTAATGGGGTTGTATGGAAGTGTACGTGGTATCACTAAGAGAGGAGGAAAAACATTCTTATTTCCACTTACTAGTACTCTTTTTCCATGATCCAAGTTGAAAAGCTAGTGACGCTTTTACCTAGAGGTTGCACATTGCCATGAGGGTATGCCACATATTTGGTCACTCACAAGGTTTAGCTGAGGGCCATTAAATAAGGTGGCATCCTTATTCCTCAGTAACCATTAGTCTCTCAACAAGGTAGTGACAAAGTTGAGTTAATGTGGTCTCAACAATTGCACAATTCCCCCCACCAAAGAAAGTGGATGCTTTAAGGGAATTTGTGAACATGACTCCCTTGGTAGTTACTGAAAGGTAACTCTTGAAGGGAATGGAGAAGCATGGAACCCCTACTGTTGATTATAGTTGTTAAGTATACATGAAAAGATGGTTGACTAAGCATGTGCATTTCATTTAGTTTGAGAAAAGTTAAAATGCATATTTGGTAGATCTATTGAGCATACAAGTTAGTACATTTCATATTGAAGAGAAATAAAATAGTTTAATTAAAATCCATTAGAAGAAAAAATTGCATTCTATAATGTGCATGAAATGGAAAAGAAAGATTTTTTAATTAAGTAAAAACTAATTACTTGTGTACCCACAAACCAAGGAGAAGAAAGAGGAACAAGCAATTCAAATTCGAATAGAAGCGTTGGAAAAAAAAAGTGGGCTTGCGAGACATTAAAGAGAGTCAATAACTAAAAGGAGTAATAACTACATGTGCACCCACTCAAATAGGAAAAGGGGAGGAAAGCAAGGAAACATCTAGGCGTAAAAATAAGACTTGTAGTAGTTGGGTGAGGTTTAATCATTATTTTATATTTTTGAATAAGAAATTACTTGTGAACTTGAGCATATGAGTGACACATTGATGGGTGAATAATAGGCAATTACTAAAATAAAAAATAAAAATAGAAAATTACATTTTTGCATGAGATGGACAAGTGGCTTGAGCCACAAAGCCTACAAAATGGAGGTTTGAGCTAGAGGCTTCAAACTTTTTGCATGCTAATGATGGATGATTGTCATAATACTAAACTTTATAGTGGTGATTATTAAAGAGTTTGGTCTATTGGTGAGTGCTCTTGAGGTGGGGATTTCCTTTCAATATTAGGAGCTTCACTCTTTTCTCATTTTTCTAATTGGCACCTTTCATACAACCCCATTGCAGCTCGGGGTTCTTGGGAAAGGAGAATATCCATTTGAGTTGGTAGGGTGGTCATCTAGTGGACTATCCAAATATCGACAAGTTGATATAAAGGAGGAATTGTTTCTCACCAATTGAGGTTTTCTTAGTAAAAGCATTGGTAAAACAAGGTATGCAAGAATATTTATTTTATATTTTTAGCAATGTTCCACCAAGTCTCCTGGACTGGGGGATGCGGGTGCGGGGAGATGCGCAGGGGGGACGTGTGGAAGTACCCCCATTATTTAGGGATTTTACGGAAATGGGAGACGAGGGACGTCACATATATAATAAAAATAAATTTTAAAAATAAAATTAATAATGATAAAACTCAACAATAACAATTCAATGTTCGTCCCATGCAAATTCATCGGTAAATACTAAAATACTAAATACTACTAAATTAGTAAATTGAAAATTCAAATTTGTAAATGATATAAACTATTAAACATGATTCAAAATTCAAATTCAAATTAAGTAATGAGATACATTGATTCATAAATCATAAATGAAAGTTGAAACAAAAATAGTAAAATAATAAATATTGATACATTGATTTAAAAATTAAATTCATCATTCTAGAATCTAATTAATTACTACTAAGCAAAATACTAAATAATAAATACTAAAGTCTGAAATAGTAAACTGTAATTACTCAAACACAAAAATTTAAAATAGTAAAGAGTGGCGAGTCAAGGTTTGAGGTCACGAGTATCTAGAGTCAAGACTCAAAAGTTAAAACTGAAAAAAATAATGAACATTGAAAATAATTTTAAAATGACTATCATGGAGTCAATCTCATTGATTGGTCCTCTACATCCATCTCTTGTATGAAGCTATGAGGATCATCAAAGGGAATGTCATTATCTGTCTATGGGTTTCAATCACTCTCAAATAAGTCATAAAATGACATATGATAACTTATAAGTTATTAATTTTGTTTTAAAATTTAATTGTGTTCTCTCTCTCTCTCTCTCTCTCTCTCTCTCTCTCTCTCTCTCTCTCTCTCTCTTGTGTATATATATATATATATATATATATATTTGTTTGTTTTTTAATTTTTGTTTTTTAAAATTATTTTTTTTGTTTTTTAAGCCTTATTAAGCAAAAAAATTCTGGGGGGCCGCCCATAAGTCCCCCTTTTTAAGGGGGACACCCATGAGTCTCCCTTTCGGAGAGACTCATCCCCCACCTTGGGGAGTCACGTTCCCTTGCGTCCCTCTGTGTCTCCCCAAAAAGGGGACGTGGGGAAACGTCCCCCAGGAGTCCCCATCATAGGGACGTGGGAAACACAGGGTGGGGGTCGCGTCCCCATGGAACACTGATTCATAGTTTTCCATATCTACTTATTCTTGTTTTTATCTAATGGTGTATTCAATATAAATTATGCACATTCTTCCTGCTCATCTCAAGAATTACCATTTCAATAATTAGAAATCAAAATCGTTGGAAAGAAGTGAAGAGGACCTTGTATGATTCTCGTAAAATTAACATCAAGAACAATCTCTAACAATCTACGGATAGGGTTTCCTCAGGTAAGTCACATCTGCAACCATCATGGCCTCTGGTTCGAGGGGAGGAGCACTCCACCCTCTTCACCTCCCCCTGATATCACAACCTTTCAATCTCTACTCGCCTCTTATATAAAAAAAATGTGTAATCCCTCCTCTGTCCCATTTTGTGAAGAAGATCGATGAGATCCCCAAATTTCTAGTGCACCCCTCTGCCTCTCGCCCATTTTCCCTTCGACTAGATGAGAATGGGTTGATCAGTCAGTTTATGGGGTTGTGGCCCTCTCCAAGAGCAATGGCATAATGGCTAGATAAAAAATGGAAGAAAATGATTCAAGGGAAAATGTCTTATGCATTCTGTGGTAAGTGGTTCTTTGTCTTTCTCTTTGAAAACAAAGCTGATAGAGATTTGATCTTCATAAATGGCCCCTATTTCATGGGCTCAAGGGGAATGTACCTAAACAAATGGACTCCATATTTTAGTCCAAAAAATGACATCCCATAAACAATTCCGGTATGGGTCTGTTTTCCCTTTCTTCCCCTACATTGCTGGAATGACGAAACCTTGAAAAATATTGGGAACACGCTGGGTACATTTATTGATCGAGACGAACCACACGAAGGCCTTCAAACTTGCACACGCATATGTGTAGAAGTAGATCTGGAAAAAGGGTTACCAGAGGCCATCCAACTTGCCCTGGATAATTGGTCCTGCATCCAGATAGTGGACTATAAACAACTTCCATTCAAGTGCAAAGCATGCCATGAATATGACCACTTAAGGAAAAACTATCCAAAGTCAAAGGCAGAACAACCAGAAGGAAAAGAACATGAGCAATGGCAACAAGCCAAAAGAAAGAAAATCCCCAACCAAGCAGCAACACATCAACAGGACCGTAGAGAGACCTCCACGCTTTCTTTTCCAAATAAAGGAAATTCCCCGCAGGTGGGGGATCATGAAGAAGAAAGCAGTAAAAATGTTATAGCGCAATTTGTAGGTTGGGAAAATCCCGACCCCACCACCAGGAAAGCGATACAACTTGGGAATCCTACACCCAGTGTCACCTCGATGTAGGTTCCGCACTTCAAGGGTGACTAGGTCACTCTAGGGAGGCGATCTCGGTGACCCTAGGGGGATTGAGATGAAGATGAATATGGATGGAAGTGAAGCCCCTATAGGTCAAGTCTAAGTGGAGTGAAATGCAGAAAGAGGTTCCTTGTAAGTCAAGTGATTGTTTCCCCACATGTATAATACTTCTCCGGATGATTGTACCTACTCGAGACACAAGAAAAGATACTTTGAAACTATATATGTTAGCTGGATCAAAAAGTTAAGTTTGTTATCCCTAATTTTCAGCAATAGAGAACAATATATATCAACAAGAAAATGATACTAAAAGCTGCTCAATAAATGATAAATATCAAGTAGAAAATGCAAGAGAAAAACTAGTGAATGACTGGCTAAACTCAAGATGAAAAACCAATACTCTTAACATAAAAGATAAGGTTGTTTGTAAACACTTTTCTGCAGAAAATTATATCAGCCTTATGGATGTAACATTCAATGTATTACAACAAGAAAACCAGCCACTGAAATCTCCTCAAACTTTGCCAAAAAGTGTGTTGGACCAAAGTGAACAAGTGTGCAAACTTTGAGCAAAATCCAATGGTTGATAAGAGAGTTATTCAAGCAAATAAGTTAGGGTTTTTGCAGCCCTAATGGCTGAATATGAAATTTTGTAACAACAACAATAAGTAGCCCATAGAAGGGGATGCCCTAGTGGCTATGAGGTGCCCAAGGCACAAGGAATACAATCCACTTTGCAAGAAGTAAAAATGACTGAAAATCACATTTCCCATTGCAATATTTGATTTCTCCAATGCAACAAATCAATGACTAGTGCCTTTACTATTGGGTTAATGGAGTCGAAAGGAGCTTAGAGAAGCTACCTCCTCAGGGGTGTAATCCATTTTACTTCCCAAGACAAGTTTCTCTAAGCTAGGGTTTAAGCTAAGAGGGTGTATGCCCTTATACTTCTCTTAGCAAACCCTTAATCAATGAGATGAAGCAAATACAATTATGAAGGCTATGGTGGGGGTGTATGCCCTTATACTTCCCACCTAACTCCTAGCATAACAATACTTGACTTGAAATAAATGATAGCAAGAGAGTAAAAACCATACCAAGATCAAGAGAAATGCTAAGATAATTCACCACAAGAGCTAGAAAGCATCATCCAAAGCTAGCGCTAGGCCTTCCTCCATCAACCATTCATAACATAGCCATAAACAAGTGCACAAGAGATAAAATAGCCAAGAGGACCCAAAATCTAGAGGCAAAAACTGTAGACTCAAAGCAAAAGGAAATAATAGAATAAAATCAGATCCATCAGGAAAAAGATCTAGCTCTTCCACTAGCTCAACAAGAGACATAAGTAAATCATCTTGAGGATCCTTCCCCCAGCATGATCCCCTCCCAAGTTACTTAAGATGTTCATGTAACTCTAGAGGATGATATCCAGGAGGACTCTCGAGAAGATTTGGATTTGGAGGTCACTAAGATCTCCAAAGTAACGAAGGTGGGTCAGAAAACTAATCGAAATAGAAGGGAAAAAGATGCATCTCGGGAAAAATAACTTGGGATACAAACCACCCTGGAAGAAGTTTTCAAGAAAGACGAGAAATCTGGAAAGGCACCCCGTTCAAAGGGTCATTGTCAGCCCTCTAAAGAGGGGCATCCAAATCCACAAGTAAGTAATGAAAATAGTCTCTTGGAATTGTAGGGGTCTCGGACAAAAAGAAAAAATGAAGCTATGGGAAAGTTAATTAAGTCAGAAAAACCCCAAATCCTCCTAATCGAGGAGACTGAAATTCAAGCACCTGAGGCCCTTCGTGAAATTCAACAACTTTGGAAAGCAAGCACATGACTAGCTATTAGTGCAAGAGAGCCTCAGGGGGGATTTATACCATGTGGAACATAATGACCTTCCATGAAGAACGAAGATATGAGGAAACACACTAGGTTATGGCCCAACCAAAACATTTTCCTTAAGGTAAGGTTTATCCTATCATCAATGTTTATATGCCTAATAATTATTGGGAGAAATTAAAATGTTGGGAGTCCTTGTTGGGCATCAAAGATGTTGGGTTTCTTCAAAACTATATCATAGCAGGTGACTTCAACACAACCATGCATATGAAAGAAAAAAGAGGTGGCTCAATAGTAAGAGATCCTTTTAGGGAATGCATGGAAGACTTGGTCTCTGGCCTAGATCTATTTGATGTCTATCCCAACAAAGGAAATTACACTTGGAGCAATGATTTCACCGGGGTGGGGCACATTGTAGCTCGGCTTGATCGTTTCCTTATCCACAGTTCTTTGTTATCCCTTCCAGATAATATTTCCTCCGATATAATTCCCTAGGGTCTCTCTGATCACCGCCCAATCTCTTTGTCCTTTGAAAAGGAGGAAAATTTAGGTCCAATTATCTTTTGGTTTAACCCCCTTTTCTTTGATTCCCCTGACTTCTCCCTTTACTCTCCCATGTGTGTGGATGGCTCCCCTGTTTTCATTTGGGAGAAAAAGCCTAAAATATCTAAACATGCTATTAAGGACTGGGTAAGGAAATATCCCTCCTCCCCTAGGGACGAAGTAGAAAATTTTAAAAAGCAATTGGAGGCTTTACAAAGAAATATGGAAACCAAAGAAATAAATGATATCCAAATCTCTCAGGAGAAATAAGTTTTTCAAAAATACATGAAGGCTCTTAAAGATGAAGAAATGGTTTGGAGGCTGAAATCAAGATCTCTATGGCTTTGGGCAGGGGATAAAAACACCTCCTTCTTTCATAAGCAGACAAAGGTTGGACAACGTAGAAACATAGTGGAAGATTTATAGTCACAATTGGGAGATTTCATTACCTTATTTGAGGAAATTAAGAAGGCAACTTCAACTCATTTTGGGAACCTTTATAAAAAGGATGGCGAAGACAGCCAATAAAAGAGTGAACAATTTATAGAACATATCCCCACCCTGATCTCAGAAGAGGGCAACCTAGATCTAAACAAGGAGATTTCTACTGAAGAATTCCGTGAAGTCCTCAATCAGTTTGACCCAGACAAGGATCTTGGACCGAATGGCTTCACTCTTCACTTCTACCTAAAATGTTGGACAATTATTAAGACTGATTTCATTTGAATGATTAGACATGTTCAAAAATCCTTTAGGATGGGTGGTGCCATCAACTCATCTTTCCTAGCCTTGATCCCCAAGGAAAAATGCCTCTTCCTTTGACAGGTTCTACCCCATATCTATCTGCAGTGTTTCATACAAAATCTTGGCAAAATTCATTGCAAATAGATTGAAGTTGATATCGTCCAGCCTCATTCTCCCAAATCAACGGGGCTTTGTTGAGAAAAGGCAGATCTAGGACAATATAACTCTAGTCCAGGAGGCGATCCACACCATTTTCAGAAATGGAGAAAAAGGAATGGTTATTAAAATAGACATGGAAAATGCATTTGATCGAGTAAAGCATAGTTTCCTTATTGAAGTTCTCAATTTTTTTGGCTTTAATCAATCTTTTATCTCTTGGATCGGAGCCTGCATCTCCACTCCATGGATAGCTCCTTTAATAAATGGTAGGCCTGTCCCTTTTTTTAAAGTATCTGTAGGTTTAAGAGAGGGATGTTTGCTTTCTCCTATGTTGTATGTACTAATGACAGAATTTATGAATAGAATATTAGAACATGAAAGAAGAACAAGCTCCATCCTAGTATTGAAGATTGCAAGAGGAGTCAGGAGAATAAATCATTCTCAATTCTCAGATGACACCCTTCTGCTAGGTGGTGCCTCTCAAATTATGGCCAATCGATTTAAATTGGTTTTGGACCAGTATGGTGAAGCCTCAAGAGGAATTATAAACAAAAACAAGAGCCAAATATATGCATGGAATATAAAAGCAAGCGCTCTATTGAGAATTTCTAGTGTGTTGCAATTTCCTTTCTCAGTGGATTGAAAATTATTCATTTACTTAAACTCTCCAATTAGCCTAAAATCTCTCCTAGGGGAGGCATGGCATGTCATTCTGTAGAAGATAAAAGACCAATTTGAAGTTTGGGGAGAAATATGGTTGAACCCGACAAGTTGTTTGGTTTTGGTGAAATCAGTCTTATCCTCTTTCCCCATCTTCCAATTCTCAGTGCTATTAGCTCCAGTTGGTATAAAAAGGAAATGGCTTCGATAATCCGCAAATTCCTTTGGAAAGGGGGCAAAGATAATGAGAACAAATTTCACATGGTCAATTGGAATACAGTCTATGCACCTAAAGAACACGGTGGGTTAGGATTCTAGGACCCTGAAAAGATATCTATTGCATTAGGGGAAAATATTCTCTAGAGATTGATAACTGATGGTAATGATTGGTGGAAGAAAGCAATTTGTTACAAATATCTTTCAAGAAATTGGATATGCTTGGCACTAAACCCTGATCATCAATCAGGTTCTCCTATCTGGAAATTAATAAGATCCTCTCTTCCTATAATGCAGGATCATCTTTCCTGGAGTCCGGGGAATGGAAGGGAAATTAATCTTTGGGAGGACTGCTTCTCTGCCTCCGGGATCTTAAAAGATATCTCTTTCTAGGATCCTGTTTGGACCTGGCTAACAAATCAGGGTAAAATTTCCCTTTTTGACTTCTAAGAATGGCATAGTAATGGATCTTGGGAGGGGTGGAACTTGGGAGAAGTCCCTCCTAATCTTTCTCAATCTTCTCTTCACTTCTCATGCTTATCAATGGATCGGATCCTATTCATATTCAACAGTAGGACAACATGGGTTGGGGATTTTCTAGTTATTTAGTAAATGAAGGATATAAGATCCTAATCAAGCAAACCCAACTTCCAGAAAATTCCAACATATGGAATGAGATATGGAATATAGATGGGTTCCCAAAGGTTAAATAAGTTGCTCATAGAAGAATATTTGCGCAAAAGAGGCATTCTGGGACCGTTTAGATGTGCACTATGTAGACAAGAACTTGAATCATCATTGCATCTCTTTCTGGATTGTATTTTCTCCAAACAAGTATGGCATCTGGTATACTCAGAATTAACACATAATATTGCATGGCCTTCAATGTGCAGAGCTATGATTGGGAAATGGATCAAAGTCTATAAGGGGTCCTTTAAAAAACTTAACCTTTCATCGTGTTTGGAAGGCATCCAATAAATTTGTATGTTGGAAAATATGGTTGGCAAGGAACAAAGCCATTTTTAAAAATAAAATGATTCCCCCCACTTTTGTAGTTGCTCATGCAATGGGCCAATTGGGGGAATATCTCACATCACGAAGAATAAAAGTCGAGAAAATTGGGCAACTAGAAAAGGAAGAAGAGCTATGGATGTCTAAAGTGAATGTCAAAATTTGCCTTTCCCCCAAAAGAACCCAAAGATCATTATGGCAACTTCATATTTCACCTCAGGAATACAATCTCTTGCTTTCTTCTCAATCACGATTCACCCTATGTTTTGAAGGGGCTTCAAAAGGAAACCCAGGGGAGGCAGGTGCAAGAGGGGTGTTGTATGGCCCTAGAGGAAATCAAATCCTAGACTTTTCCTAGAACTTGGGCAAGACTTTAAACAATATGGATAAAGCCTATGTGATTTATCAAGGGATCTTGTTAACACATGAACAATAGTTGAACCATATAACAATAGTGGGAGATTCAAAAAACATCATCTGCTATTTAGTTTTGGGAACCAATCCTAAAGATGCCAAACTTAAGAGAAATATTGACTGAACAAAGCTACTCTTGACTACCATTCAAGCTCAATTATTTCATATTCTAAGAGGAAATAACCAGGATGCAGACATGATGGCTAATCGGGAAATCGACATGGCCCTTGGATCCTTGAGCGTCCAAGGCTGGCTCTCCCTTGTAGCTTCTCCCTAATGGAAAAGACCCCACTAAAAAATTGGGCCAACTAGTGTTTTAGGATAAATCCGTAAGTGCGGACACAAACCGATCTCCCCAGATCCACCTGGATCTGGAACAAACAGTGACAGAATACTACTCTTTCCCTAGTTCTAAAGTATTGAATGGACAAGAGAAGAAGGATGATATA
>ML815463.1:45943-59481 GCA_009831015.1 Picea engelmannii | reverse complement strand
TGGTGGTTTAACCACCTAAACCCTAACTTCGAAACTCACCTATTACATTAGGTACATATCTACTAACCACTTACCATCAATATTTCTTAACCACTTTAATAGTAGTAACATTACATATCACTAATAGTGTAGTAGCTTGTAGTCTGCTCCTCCAGCAGCAATGGCAATACAAATGAGGAAGAATTTGACAGTAGAAAATAACCATAGAATTTGGTAATAAAAATAATTGTACTTGTAGATCCGTTACATAAAGCTATGTTACATGCATGTAAGCCCTGCTTTGAGCTCTTAGAAAGAATGGGCTATATACACCCTGCATCAAATGAAGCCTGTAGCTAGTGTCACATCTTTATTAAAAAATTCCTGCCGTAGTACAGCTATATATTGTTCCATAATGTACAAGAAATGCAATGCCATCGTTTGCAACAACAGCAGCAAACTTTCAGAGTGAAGCTGCTAAAGAAATCAATATTACAATGAGAAATCAGCTCTGTGATGTTGCAGAGTACTCAAATAGCAAACGCTTGTCGCCAGAGGGGATAGATTGAAAGAGAATCCTCAACCTACTGCTAAGCTGGTATAGCAAAGTCCAGTGTGTGGCCATTTCTGATTCCTTTAGCTGCCTTACAACTGAAGCCTGAAAAAAAAACATGTATTCATCAAGTGAGCTTTCTTCAGAGGCCCAGGTTCAACACCCACAAGAACATATCGCTGTGGTAATGTGGCTATGTGTTGAGCTTTCTTGTGACATCTCATGGAATGCTCCAAGGTGACCTGGGAAGCATATGGGTGTGGACTAATCGTAAAGGGGATCAAAGCTGGTAACACCTATGTGCTAGCTATTTTGCATGTTTTCCTAATATAATCTATAGGTTTATGGCTAAGGCTGTCTGATTACTTGGATTTCTAACATTAGAGTCGATGTTAATTTCCAAATAGATTAAGAATCCGGGACACTGTGCCACACCACTTGTTCATGTCACCTACTATTGCAATTTAATACAAGGCACTAAAGATGGTCATTTTTCATAATGCCACCACTTGTTTGATAGAGAAATGGTTGTGATGTAGCACTAACCTTTGGAGGAAATTGCCATCAGGAGGGTTAAGAACTAGCCACATAGCTTTCCCCAATGCAAGACCATACACTGTACCGTCAATTTGTGATTTAATATTCATATATCCTTAATAATATGAGGAAATATGTGTTACATATTAAATCCCATGGCTGCTGCTTCTTTGTAATGCTTGTGCTTGAGGTTAAGGAAAGCCATTCTATAACAAATGCATTGCAGGAGGGATTTTTCCTACCAAAAACAAGGTGTGGTACCTTTGAAAATTATGACAGGGATATACCTTGCACTTAAATCGAATGATGGGTTCATGGTGAAGGAATAGACTTAGTATTAAAGTAGATTTCAAACTAACAGTCATTTTCAGATCAGATAAATAAAGGAAAAGAGGCCCTATTGTTACAGAACATAGGCACAGAGCCAGATATTGTATTACAGAAGACTTATATAAGGCTTCACCAGAACCAAGACGAATATCAACAAATGAACTGTTCAGCAAGTGCAGTACAAAAGCGGAAGTGACCTGATTCTTTGTGAAAAATCAGCTCCAGAAAACTAGATTTTAAAATTTAAGATTAAATCACCAAAAGCTGGTCCAAGATGGAAAGCGTCAATAATTACCTGCAAATGTTTACCCAACTGCACTTCCACTTCAGCTCCAAAGGCGATATTGGACAATAATTTCAATGGGTCAACTTGGGGATCAAGGGAAAGGTTTGGAATCTGAGGAGCAGATACAACTCTCCACCGTGCTTGTCCAAACTCTCCCTTTCCTTCTATTCTTGGCATCAAGGTTTCAAGTGTAGCTGCTGCCAATTTTTTGAAGGCAAGTTGACCATCACCTTCCAACAAGGACTCTGCTAACTGACTTTCAAACACACGAGCAGCCTGCACAAGCTCTATATATCAAAATATTTGCAAAGGGGCATAAAAATTACAAAACAAACCGAGAACAACATACATGGCTCTAAATCATCTGGTATGTCCATTTTTAAATTAATTATTCCACTTACACAACTAGTCAAAAGCACCAAGAGAAAAATCAGAAAAAGATCATTCATTCCAGAATCAATCTTGGAAATACATATTGTGATGCCAAACATTTCACATCTGATTAACGGGAATTCATCTTTTGTAAGCTATGGTTAAAGGACTGAAGTTCAGAAAGTGCAACACTTCTAGAGCAGTGGAAGTAAAATTCTGATTTAAAAGAAAATTTTCCTGCTCTGCATGCAAGATTTGGGCCTACAAACTCCATTCCATAAAGCTTTTCCCCCATTCTTGTTAGCAGGACAATTACCATTTCATAACACCTTTGCATCCTTTTGCTTCCTACCTGCATTTTCCCTCCTAGTTTGTTGTTCTTCGGTGCATAAAGATGATACCCTTTGCTTCTCGCAATATACCTCTACCCAGTTCAGATCCTACTGTTTTCCATTTAAACTTTAAAGCATACAAAAGTAAGATTTAGTAGCTATGCTCAAGAGTCAAAACTCTGGCCTAGATTATCCCATTGTTTAATAATAAAACAAGAATTAATATCTACCATCAGCGTGCTAAAATAATTAAAAAGTACCTAGGCAAGTGTTTCTCATCACCTAGGCGCCTAAGGGGTGAGAAAGTGCCTAATGTGGACCCTAGTCATTTAATTTATAAGATGTAAATTAAAAGATAACTTTTTGGACTTAGGGAAACTGAATGACTTAAGTGATTTAATCTCCACTCTTGATCTCATCTAATCTCAACCATTGGATGAGATGACTCTTCACCTACCTCAATGAGGTCGACTAGGGTAGGAGGGCGCACCCTTCTAGGGTTGTTGTTCATTCTTTTGAGAGAGCAAGAAGAGAGGAAGTCAAGCTTGAGGAAGGAGGCTATTTGCAGAGCTAAGGCACGCATTCCAAGGCAGCTTGCTAGCACGCAAATTATCTAGAGACCGTACAGTATGGATTTCTAGAGGCCGTACCATTCTTTTGTATGCACAGAAATCGAGGAGGACAGCAGCAAGAATTTTGAGGAGCTTGGCACACATTCCAAGGCTGCCACACAAGTTTTACTTGCACAGAAATCAAGGCAACTGCTGGCACAAATTTCAGGAGAGATTTCCATACAGTCTGTACAGTTTTTGGCACAGAAATCGARGGCTGTACAGCTCAGTTTTCTGGGCACAGTTTTCGAGGTGAAGGCAYGATTTTYAAGGTGTTGATTCTGCTATAAATTCCATACAGCCAACTCAGAAAAAGGGCACAGATTTCAAGACAGTCCGTACAGAAATCAATGCTGTGACAACCGTACACTTGTACAGATTTCTGGCACAGAAATCAAGGAGCAATTTTGGGGCTGTTCTGAAGGAGTTTTGTGGAAGAAATTCTGAGATAAGTTTGTGTAATTTTTTCTGAAGATGAATCTGCTGTAAAAGAATTTTTCTTTGAAACTCTGAATAATAAAAATCCCTCACTGGTTTTCCCGTTGTGGGTTTTTCCAGAATCGYTGTTAGACCAAAAATCTCTGTGCAAATTTTTTGAATATTGKGCTGCTGATATGTTTTAAGTTTCTGCATTTATTATTGTTCAGAATCCTCATGTTTCAGTTCTGAAAAATATGTTTACATGTTGAGTATTTATGGCTGTCATAAAACTGGGTTTGGGCATTAAACACTGATAAAAGTCAGCAAGACTTGAAACTGGGTGGGGTTTGAAATTTTACATGGTATCGGAGCTGAGTTAAAGAAAAGCAGATTTATATCAGCAAGTCAAAAAAAGGGGACAGAAGTTACTTCACTGAACAAAAGTTTGAATTTTTCATTTTCAGCAGAAAAGGGTCAATGACTACCAGTTTAAGGATTGAGGACAGACTTGATGGGGCAGTAAACTTTGGTGCTTGGAAGGAGAGAATGATCTTGCTGTTGCAAGAAAGTGAGTTATGGGATATTGTTGAGAACTCCACAACAAACCTAGTGAATGTACCCACAGATGCTACTCTTCTAGCAGCATACACCAACAAGAGTATCAAGGCTAAGAGAATTATCCTTGATGCCATCAAGGATCATTTGATTCTTCATGTGATAGGGAAGGTAAATGCCTATGAGATATGGGAGTCCTTGACGAAGTTGTATTAGAGTACAAATGAGAACCGGAAGATGGTTTTGAGAGAAAAACTGAAAAACATTAAAATGACCAAGGCTGAAAATGTGGTCACATATCTTACCAGGTTGACACAGGTGAGAGATGAACTTGGAGCTGTTGGGAAGGCCATTGTTGATAGTGAACTTGTGAGGACAGCATTGAATGGAGCTTCCAAACAATGGGTTGTTTGTGTTGAGGGCATTGTGGCTAGGGAGAACCTTCCCAAGTGTGAACGTCTTTGGGATGATTTTGTTCAGGAGGAGACCCGAAGAGGTTATGTGCATGGTAGTTCATCTACAGGTCATGATGAGGAGAATGTGGCTCTTGCTACCAACAGCAAGGAGAAATTCAAAAGGGGTCCTAAGGGAGGAAACAAACCGAATGGTTAAGGCAAGAAGGACATGAGAAAAGTCAAGTGCTTTGCATGTCACAAGTTTGGGCACTATGCAGGACAATATCCTAATAATAAGAAGAAGCAGACAGCAGCTTCAGCAGAGGTGGAGGAATTCTCTCCCAAGTTCGATAAGGAGTTTTCCTTAGTGGTATGTCTTTCCACTAGAGCCACTCATTCCAGTGTGTGGTAAATTGACAGTGGTGTCTCCCGCGATATGACAGGTGTTCGTGAGCATTTGACAGATCTTACACAGATTGGTGATCTTGAGGTAATGCTTGGAGATGACCGGGTGGTCAAGGAAGTTGGTAGTGGGACAATATCATTTCAGAGGGAGTCTCTACCTCCCATGTTGTTGAGAGAGGTCCTATATGTTCTTGGCTTGAAGAAGAACTTGATTTCAGTTTCTTCTATTGAGGAGAGGGGTTATGAGGTGTTGTTCCGTGATGGATAGGTGCTCCTATTTTCCAAGGGGTCCAGTATCACTTCGGCCAAAGTGATTGGGACTCGACATGAGAAGTTGTACAAGCTCATGTTTCTGCCAGCGAGTGCATTATTTCATTCTACCAATAGCAGTGATCTTTGTGAGCTATGACACAGGAGGATGGCCCATTTGCATCATGGGGCTCTGGGGATACTAAGAGAGATTGTGACTGGAGTTCCATAGTTCAGTACAGAGCACCGGGAGTTGTGCAAAGGGTGTGCTTTGGGAAAGTACACCAAGACTGCTTTTCCAAGAAGTGACAACATAGCAGTAGGTATACTTGATCTGATTCATTCTGACGTATGTGGTCCGATGTCTTCTGCATCTTTGACTGGTTGTTTATACTATATCATATTCATTGATGACTTCTCTCGAAAGTCTCCGATTTTCTTCATGAAGACCAAAGGACAAGTCTTCAATCGGTTCCAAGAGTTCAAAGCTCTTGTAGAGAACCAGACTAGGAGGAAAATCAGAGTTATGACAACAGACAATGGGGGTGAGTATACCTCCAAGGAGTTTGTTGACTTCTGTACAGGAGAGCGCATCAGGAGACAGTTGATTGTTCCTTACAACCCACAACAGAATGGGGTTGTTGAGAGGAAGAACAGGGCCATAGTTGGGGATGCGAGAGCCATGTTGCATGATCAGGGACTTCCACTTTTTCTTTGGGCCGAGGCATGTTATACTGCAATTTATCTACAGAACAAGAGTCCACACAAAGAATTGGGGGACAAGACTCCTAAGGAGGCTTTCTCTGGGAAGAAGCCTGATGTTAGGCACTTTAGGATTTTTGGGTGCCTTACATATTCACATGTCCCTTCTGAGAAGAGGACAAAGCTAGAACCCACGACAGAGAAGGGGATCTTTGTTCGGTGTAGTGAGACTTCAAAGGATTTCTACATATACATCCCTTCCTTGAGGAAGACAGTTTTGAGAAGAGATGTGAGATTTGAGGAGGATGGAGCCTTTAGGAAGTCACGAGGGACTGAGAGGGGTGAGCAGTCATCACCTCAAATTCAGGTGAGTCCACATCAAACTTTAGTGATACAGAGTTCAGGTCCACTAGTTTCGGTGACAACTGGACCACAAGTTACAGAGCCACAGATGTCAGGATCACAGGTTACTGATCAACAGGTTTCAGGATCGAGTTCTCCAGATTCTACTTCAGGTTCACATTCTTCAGGTGATGGGGTTGAGTAGGGAGAGTCCCCTCCACAAGACACTACTTCAGAGAGGAGGAAGCCTAAGTGGCTTCATGACACTTTGAGGGAGGCACAGGGTTCAGTGGGGAATCCCAAGCAGGTTGTGAGGGGGAGTAAACCTCCTGAGAGATTTTGCAGCTATATTGCGATGGTGAGCAACATCAGGGAGTCTGGGCCTTCCACTTTCGTGGAGGCTGTTGGTAGACAGGTTTGGAGAGATGCCATGATGGAAGAGTACAGTTCCACCATGAAGAATGATGTTTGGGAGATTGTTCCTAGACCTGAGGAGAAGTCAGTGGTGACTTTCAAGTGGCTCTACAAACTCAAGTATGTTGTTGATGGCAGCATTGAGAAGTACAAAGCTCGTTTTGTGGCTCGGAGGTTCTCACAAGTTGAGGGAGTTGAGTATGATGAGACCTTCGCTCCGGTTGCTAGATATACCTCGATCAGGTCAGTGATCTCTATTGCAGCAGAGATGGGTCGAAAGATCCATCAGATGGATGTGAAGACCACATTTATGAATGGTCTCATACTGGACGAGGTGTACATTGAGCATCCATTGGGCTTTGAGGTGTATGGGAGAGAGTCTCATGTATGTAGACTGAAGAAGGCATTGTATGGGCTGAAACAAGCTCCCAGAGCTTGGTATTCTAGGATTGATGCCTACTTGCAGCAGTTGGGCTTTGAGAAGAGTGAGGCAAATCCCAACCTATACTTCATTGTGGTTGGAGAGGATCCTCTCATACTCTTGCTATATGTTGATGATCTTTTCATTATAGGGTCTGAGAGACTCATCACTAGCTGCAAGGAGAGCCTTGCTTCAAAGTTCAAGATGACTGATATTGGACTTATGCATTATTTTTTGGGATTGGAGATTTGGTAGGAGCCTAGACACATCTTCCTGGGACAGGGGAAGTATGCTTGTGACATTCTGAGGAGATTCCAGATGGAGGATTGTAGGCCCATGACCACACCCATGATTACTAACTGGAAGAAGCTTCATGCTTCTAAGTCACAATTGGTTGATTCCACTTTATATCATCAGTTGATCGGTTCATTGATGTATTTGGTCAATACCAGACCAGATATTTGTTTTGCTGTCAACACTCTTAGTCAATTCATGGTGGAGCCTAGGAGAGTGCATTGGGTGGCAGCAAAACATGTGCTTAGGTATCTTTGTGGTATAGTGGATTATGGTTTAGACTATCTAAGAGGGGATGGAGTTCGATTGGTTGGCTATACAGATTCTGAATGGGCAGGATGTGTCAGTGACAGGAAGAGTACTTCTGGATGTTGTTTTGGATTGGGCTCAACAGTGGTGTCTTGGTTCAGTCAAAAGCAAAAGTCAGTGGCTTTGAGTTCTGCAGAGGCTGAGTATATGGCTACCAATCAGGCCAGTTGCGAGGCTCTTTGGCTTCGCAAGTTGCTGGTGGGATTATTTGGTGTGCAGTTGAGGCCCATTATGATTTACTGTGACAATCAGAATTGTATTAAACTCTCTGAGAATCCAGTTTTTCACGAGAGGTCTAAGCACATTGAGATTCGGTATCACTTCATCTGAGATTATGTTCAGAGAGGAGCAGTTGAGCTACAGTACATATCTACAGATGAGTAGGTTGCGGACATACTCACCAAAGCCTTGGGCAAAGACAAGTTTTTATTCTTCGGGGACAAGCTTGGAGTGGTGAGTAACACTTTCCTCGGTAAGAGGGAGTGTTAAAATAATTAAAAAGTACCTAGGCAAGTGTATCTCATCACCTAGGCACCTAAAGGGTGAGAAAGTGCCTAATGTAGATCCTAGTCATTTAATTTATGAGATGTAAATTAAAAAGTGACTTTTTGGACTTAGGGAAAGTGGGTAACTTAAGTGATTTAATCTCCACCCTTGATCTCATCTAATCTCAGCCATTGGATGAGATGACTCCTCACCTACCTCCATGAGGTCGACTAGAGTAGGAGGGCAAACCCTTCTAGGGTTGTTGTTCATTATTTTGAGAGAGCAAGAAGAGAGGAAGTCGAGCTTGAGGAAGGAGGCTATTTGCAGAGCTAAGGCATGCATTCCAAGGCAGCTTGCTAGCATGCAAATCGAGGTAACAGTACAACAGTATTTAGAGGCCGTACAGTACAGATTTCTAGATGTCGTACCATTCTTTTGTATGCACAGAAATCGAGGAAGACAGCAGCAAGAATTCTGAGGAGCTTGCCATGCATTCCAAGGCTTCCACACAAGTTTTATTTGCACAGAAATCGAGGCAACCACTGGCATGAATTTTTGGAGAGATTTCCATACAGTCTGTATAGTTTTGGCACAGAAATCGAGGGTCGTACAGCTCAGTTTTCTAGGCACAGTTTTCGAGGTGAAGGCACAATTTTCAAGGTGCTGATTCTGCTATAAATTCTGTACAGCCAACTTAGAAAAAGGGCACAGATTTCAAGACAGTCCGTACAGCAATTAATGCTGTGACAAGCGTACACTTGTACGGATTTCTGGCACAGAAATCGAGGAGCAATTTTGGGGCTGTTCTGAAGGAGTTTTGCTGAAGAAATTCTGAGATAAGTTTGTGTAATTTTTTCTGAAGATGAATCTGCTGTAAAAGAATTTTTCTCTGAAGCTCTGAATAATAAAAATCCCTGTCACTGGTTTTCCCCTTGTGGGTTTTTCCAGGGTTGTTAGACCAAAAATCTCTGTGCAAATTTTCTGATTCTGCTATAAATTCCGTACAGCCAACTTAGAAAAAGGGCACAGATTTCAAGACAGTTCGTACAGCAATTAATGCTGTGACAAACGTACACTTGTACGGATTTCTGGCACAGAAATCAAGGAGCAATTTTGGGGCTGTTCTGAAGGAGTTTTGCTGAAGAAATTCTAAGATAAGTTTGTGTAATTTTTTCTGAAGATGAATCTGTTGTAAAAGAATTTTATCTGAAGCTCTGAATAATAAAAATCCCTGTCACTGGTTTTCCCCTTGTGGGTTTTTCCAGGGTCGTTGTTAGACCAAAAATCTCTGTGCAAATTTTCTGAATATTGTACTGCTGATATGTTTTAAATTTCTGCATTTATTCTTGTTCAGAATCCTCATGTTTCAGTTCTGAAAAATATGTTTACATGCTGAGTATTTATGGCTGTCATAAAACTGGGTTTGGGCATTAAACACTAATAAAAATCAGCGAGACTTGAAACTGGGTGGGGTCTGAAATTTTACACAGCATTGGTGTGTATAATCAGTTTAAAGTTGAACATTTTCCACCATGTGGAAGTGAGCAACAACTGTGTAAATGTGGACTCATTGGCACCAAGAATATCCAGCATGACTGAAAATTGTGCAAATATGATGTGAATAGCCACTGTTATGAAATGTACTTGCTAATTTATATAAAATGTTTACTATTGTTTCCTCTGCTGCAAATCTAAAAGCATGGGATAGCAGGAAGCATTTAGATCATACAAAGAGGCTGCTCCATGAAGGAACAGGAGCTGAAAGCTTTTCAAAGAAGTCGAATAAGTGCAGCCAATTTTATGCATATCATGAGCCCTATAAGAAGGTAAAACTTACATGTCACTAGGAGATGACATGAATTTACCTTGAGTTGCAGAGATAAGCGCCTAAGGAGAAAGCAAGTGTTTTGACAAAGAAAAAGATATGTTTGAAGAGCTCATCACAAGCCACATCAATTACCAATGTCCATCGACAATGACCAAAGGATCTAAAATTTTGTAAAGATCCTCATGTGCATTGTTTCCTTCAAACAGGACAATAGAAATAGATACCAAGTATCCTAGATTTTATGTTTTGAATCCTAAATAATTGGAGCAAATCCTGACCACAAAGTGACCCTCATCTAAATATAGATGTCTAAACTTTATGCAGAAAACAAAATCTTTTATGAAAGATATTTTTAGATCACCATTAGCACATAGTTCAGTTTGAGAATACATCAAGAAACTTTCAATTTGAGTGCATTTCAATCCAAGAGAGATTAAAATTAAATTATAATGCTTTACAGCGAGCCAGAGTGGGTTCTCGAATTTCAACCTTTTGCCATGCATATTCATTGGGCTATGGCCAAGTGGTTGGAATGGGGTGCTATCATGCAAACAGCCTAGGTTCAAACCCTGAAGAGAGTAGAGCCTCTTGTTTGTGTGTGAGGGAAGGTATTTGACCTCCTGAACTCGGTTTCCCTCTGTCATCAAAGGGACTTAACACATGTCCGACACACCAAATTGGTTTAAGTGGACGTTAATAGGATACTTAATCCTTTATACATTTTTTTCTAGTGTCTAGCAGTTCTTGAAATGAAAGGAATTAATATAGGTTAACAAACCAAAGAGAAATTATCTGGGCTCTAACAATGGAATGGCCAAGTGAACACAGACATTTCCTCTCTCTCTTCTCTCTGCCATGCTTAGCCAAACCGAATGGATAGACCATGAAGGATCATCTCTAGGCTAATAGTTACATATCATTAGTTTGTAATTTCAACTATAGCTTTGCCAAAGCTGACAAGTTTAAACTATCTCAATGCCTTTAGCTGTCCCTTGCAATAGATATATAAATATAAACTGCTGGTCACTGTCTGCAGATTGAACTTTCAGACGTCATTTATATTTTTGTGATGTCTACCATCATATTTCAGACATCTCCTTTTCCATGTGTTTATATTTATTCACTCTCAAAGCCTGATATGATTCCCTATATATAAATTGATTGAAAGGATCTAAACGGAAGCTAGCTAGCATGCAGAGTAAACTTATATTGCAAATTTGACAATCCCTGAGCAATAGCATGGACTCTTTCATCTATGGTTCGTACTCATTATCCCATACATGGCATGTAAAATTTATTTCTGGAAAAGTAATATTTCAATCAATTTAGTCCAGTATCAATTGGGCAGCTGAATCAATGTCATAATTTGGTATTAGAAGTTTGAACATTTCTGACAATCAGAATGTGGTCTTCCTTTGAACATTTCTGACAATCAGAATGTGGTCTTCCTTCAGCATGCAATTATGCACTTGGTAACATCAGGTTGATGCACAACATTGATAACTTCTACAGGGAAAGATGAAATTCTACTGTAAGGAAACAAATCCCACAGTCATTTATCACAAGTAGATAGACTTGCAGAATCCTTTATCAGTATTCAAAAGACAATTGATATGTAGGATAAGAACAAGCTCACATAACCTGGCAACTGAAACAGTTTGTTGGAAACAAATGGAAAGACGACAATAAAAATGTCTCCTATGTGGCAAACAAGTAATTGAAGATGAAATATGTGTTGTTAAATTGTCCTAAGCATTCAAGTAATCAGTTTAAACCCAGGGGAATGAATGAGTTGATGAATTTCCCAGCCAAGCATGTAGGAAGCTTTCTCAAGGAGTTATTATAATATAAGAAAAAACTTCCCTCTAGCATAGGCAGAGAAATGAAATGAAATGATTTTAATGTCTATGAATGATCAAAATAGGTCAATGGGAACAAATAGGAAGAATGACAATTAACTACAGCAATAAGGACTTCCTAGAGCATCTCCAGAAAAAAAAGGAAACTAATGTATTTTGCAAACTAGATTTACTGATTTACACTATAATTTGAGAGATATTTATTTTGTATCCGCATATCACATATTATACAACTATAAAGAGATGTATAGATCTTATGTACTCTGTTTTATTACGAAATCATGTAGATCCTGTTTCGGTCTTCCATCATTTCAGTTTAATGTCCAGAGGATCTAACAAAGAAAATATCAGCTATCTTCTGTAGTATGATTCAGACTGGAAAATGGGGATACACACCTCGATAGGTGAAAGCACATCTTGCTCTCCAGAACGTGTTGAAGTCACAACCAAGTTGTCCTGCCAGTTACTTGCACGACCCTGAATCTTCAGCTGCCAATCTGCTCCAACCAAGGCTAAGTCCAAAGTTGGATCCAAGCCCTCGTCAGGTTCAAATTTAGCTCTATTTGGATGATCTCGTTTGAGTCTCACCTGACAAGAATAGAAAATACAGGAAAAACCTCTTGAACAAGTAGCACTCTACAACACACATGTTGATTTCATATGCAAATAATGTGAAAACTGTGTAATAGATATAGTAGAAATGAGAACCTACCTGAGTAGCAACAAGATTTACATCTCCATTTTCGAATGTAAGAGTCCCCTTGGGTTTGATGAGCTTAGGATCAGCCAAGCCACTAAGCTCAAGTTCACCACTAACAGCAAAGTTCAGTATCAAAGGATAAACAATTCGCAGCTCAGGTCCAAGATGAAGTTTGAGGTCCCTCATGTGGAGAGCTATTTTTGGGTTGCTTTTGCTTTGCTCTTTTGCTTTATCAACTTTTTCCTGTGTATCTGTGCATAGAAAACAATCAAATGGACATTCCAATTTTAAACATCATAACCAGTTTTATCATATGACAGAAACACAAAGTAGTGCCATAATATTTTTCTCAATCCACAAATATTAATTCTGACTGAATAGTAAGATACTAATGACAACTAAGAGCTAAATTGAGAAATGGTACTTCATTGTTTTTTTTTTAACAAAAACTGGAGGATAATATATTAATCAAAAATGTTTGTGGCCAAAGCACACTGAAAAGTACAAAAAGATCAAAAAGTTTCCCAATGGCTAGAAAAAAACTGTTTGATCAGCTCTAGTCTAGTCCTATCTATCAAATTTGAAGTCTGATCTCCACTAGGAGAAGTTTCATTACAAAATTTGTAAGTGACTATTCTGTAGAAGGTGCCTAGAATACAGATGTATTTAAAAAACATTAGTTACCCGGAGGGAGGTGGTCTGGAGGGTCCTGTTCTTCCATTTCATTGTCTTGTGCGGGCATGTTCAAGTCCAGAGGAGGCTGATCAACTGAGGGGGTGGATCCACTGGTGGAGGGAACTTCTTCAATTTCCATGGGAACAGGTGGTCTCTGCAACTGCAGATTTTCCACTTGAGACTGAATGGCATCTACCTCATCGTGTTGATGTCTCATGGCCATCCAGTGCTGACTGAGAATGTCCAAAATGAAAGAGACCTGAGTGGACAAACCTTGATAGGAAATTTGGAGTTGTTGAAGAGACTGCCAAAGAACATCAGGGGAGTTGTTGAAGAGACTGCCAAAGAACATTGGGTGAATCACATATTCACATGTCCCTTCTAAGAAGAAGACAAAGCTCGAGCCCACGGCAGAGAGAGGGATCTTTGTTGGGTATAGCAAGACTTCAAAGGCTTTCCGTATATACCTTCCTTCCTTGAGGAA
>ML815463.1:24189-37430 GCA_009831015.1 Picea engelmannii | reverse complement strand
ATTTCACTTTTGACTTAAAACTCCCAAGTCAAAGTGAAATTAGAATCATAAAGTAAAGTATGAGGGTAAAAGTCTTCCCCCTTTGTGCTTAGAGACTCATAAGCACATGGGGACCACTTTCCAAGGTATCCAAATCTCAACATGCATCGCTCAATCTATTTCATTATTATGATCCATTCCGCACAGATTGGCGTTGGTTTCATTGCATTCCCACGATTTCCATGATTTTGAGTATTTTGAGCTATAGATTAATTAAATTCACTAAACAGGTCATTTTGGGCACAATACTTGGAGAAACCTCTCAGTGTAATAGCTCATTGGAATCAGGAGGAACAACACTAAAGGATAGGATGATGAAAAGTGACTTCAATGGTCGGGAAGCCACAATGAGAGATAATGTGTTTTTCAAAGGTAAAAAGGTTAATTAATTAATTAAAGTGATTTAATTAATTAATTAATAATTAATAAAATAGAAGTCACTTTGGAGGGACAAGGTTAGCAGGCAGTATAAAAGAGAGGCAAGGGCCTCTATTCTCTGATTCATGTATGATTATCTTTTGATATCTGGCTTCTAGCTAGTGAGCCCATACCTTGGGGGTTTTGAAGGTTTTGACTTAACAAACCCTAGAGGATGATTCAGTGGTGAAAGATTCCACCTAGCTTGTCCCAAACTTGGTCTCGGGGATGCAATACTACCCCAGACCATTCTAGTTTAGATCTACTCAGTTGCAAGAGGGTTCTACACCAGCCACAAGCACAGGAAGAGAGAGGGCGCACCATTGGGGGTTTCCAGCAAGGGGGGCACACCATTCATTGAGGGAAGTTTGTTCCATGAGATTGGCAGGGCTTCTAGAGATTATAGCACTTGGGTTTTCATTGCAGGGTCTTGGCCATTAGATCTAGTGCATTCCGGAGGATTTTTATGTGCCATTTGATTTACTAGATGCATTGGACGAATTGGAGGAGGAGCACACTTCAGAAAGTGATTTCAGTCATTTGATAGATCAGAACTTCACCATTTCGCTTGGGACTTCACCAGTGACGTAACCGGGCCCCGATTTATCATTCCAGTGGCTTTGTGGAGCATTTGGAGGCATCTAGGAGGGAGACCAAATTATCTAGGGTTTCAGCCATCAAGTGGGGCACAAGCCCAACAGAGGGTTATTCATTTAGTGGGTCATCTCTTCACCGATCCACCCGAGACTTTACCCGGGGGCTTGTATTGGGCCGATCTACAGTTTGGCATATTCATCGGAGGGTTTGGTGGTCTTTGGCATCGGGGTCGAATTGTTGAGGGTTTTCAATGTCCATCAGGGCATAGCATCATCCAGCTTGGGGTTTGGCACATCATATGGCCCAGATCTCTCTTGTATTGGTCTTCATTGTGTATTCAGCCTCTGGAGGCTTCCATCTTCTTCCCAGGAGCATTTTGTAGCAGCTTCTATTATGTTTATTTGATCCATATGTTGATCATTTCAGATCTGCATCATTTTTTTATCAAGTTCTTGCTCATTATATTAATAAAGGTCAGATCTTGTTATTGGTTCCATATTTGGGTGTCTCTTGTATTTCCATTGGTTATAGCTTCAGATCTATGTGTGATAATTGAATATAAACCCTGAGGCCGAATTTAAGAGGTCAACCTGCGAGTAAACACTCAAACATAAGTAAATCAACAAAGTGTTTGACGAAATGCCACAACCAGAAACAGTTTAAAAATCATGCAAAAACGTGATGTTCCTGGCATCTTGGCTTGGGAACATTGCAGTGGTATCAGAGCGAAGATTCCTGCCAACCAGTGGGAATTAGCACGTGCATGCAGAGCCATAAAGGGGTTTTCCATAAGGAGAGATGGATGTGTGGGATTTTACTGGAAGGATTGTCGATTGTGAGAAGGAATATCAAACCCTCAATGAGATTTTCAGAAATCTAATAACATTCCATCAATTTGTATCCCTTAAAAAGCCTAGTTGGAGCGAAGATAAAGTTACACATTGGATCATCGTAGTAGAGGAAAAGACAGCCAGAGAAGCTAGATGGAGGGAAGAACAGAGAAACCCCACACCCATTAGGAGCAGGCAACTTTGCTACAATTGCAAAGTGCCTTGGGAACCCGATCATAGATGTAGGGGTAAAGGTAAGAAGCACATTATTGAGGTGCAATATGAGGATGCAAAGATAGATGCTTATTTGGAGCAGCCCGATGATGATAGAGACTCTTGCACAGAGGCTAGTGATTCTTGCATGTTTGAGGAGGATAGTGACCCTTGCACCTTGGAGGAACAGTGGGATGGACAAGATGATAGCACCGTTATTTCAGCAGACATATCACATGGTGTTGGTGACCCTATACCTCAGCAGAGTGGTGACACTAGATCTGATGAACTTCCTAGGAGGGTCATGACACATTTGTCATCCTTTCAGGCACCCACGATAGCCACGTCACATGAGGATATCAGTGGCATGTTAGATATGATGGAGGAGCCTTGTGTGAGGGATGCACACCATGGACATGTGGATCCACAGATCCAGGAGGAGATCCATGACGTACAAACAATTGACCTTACACTCTCATATCAGCATGAGGAGAGTGGGTCACTTCTTTTGGAGACTCCACTGTTTGGTCAAGCTGTGGAGATTGACAGTTGGATGGGACACTTGCTTCCAGGACCATCCTACAGTGATGAGGATGTACCCTTTATTGGTCAAGAGGACCATAGCACGTTTCTGGACACATCTATATGGGATCCAGGCGCAGATGATAGTAGCAGGGTGAGTGCATGGGAGGATATAGCTGCTCACACCAGATACAGTACGATTCAGAGGGGGCTAGCAGTTGGGGATGTTATGCAGTCGCATATAGGAGGACCCAATAGCATAGTAGACAGGGATCAGTTCAGTGCTTCATCTTTTGCAGAGAGTGTTGTTGGGGATTCCGAGGCTGACACTAGCAGTCAGGGATATGAGGTGGCACCTCAGCATGACTACGATCAGGAGTCACACTACTTGACAGGACAGTTGAGAGTCAGTGAGGATATGATCATGGCAGCCACCAAGCGCAGTGATGACATGCATGCATTGATGACAGATTACTATTGGAGGGCATCAGTGGCACATGGTAGTTCAGATGGGGGATTTGCCATGGATGACCTTCATACTCTCAGGGAGAGAGTGTCTATGATGAGGACTGACTACCAGCAATTGTTGACAGACGGGGACTACCTATTAGGGATTGACGAGATGTATCACAGGGCCCTGAGGGAGCAGGAGTCGAAGATGGACAGAATCACTCATGAGTTGGAGAGCACCCAAGGATTTTTCAGAGGCACACAGATAGCCCTTCAAGAATCAGAGTCCAGATCAGAGGAGCTTCTTGAGGAGATTCGTCAAAGATCCACTTCATCTGTCTTAGTGGATACTCAGATATGTCATTTAGTCACATTGCCAGAGGATGTTGGTGGTCTAGCAGAGGAGCACCAGTTGATGGAGGAGCATCAGGAGTACCCAGGATCACTGATAAGTACGGGGAGCTATGATCGGGAGGCACAGGAGCTACCCTCTACGAGGATCTTTGAGACAGTCGAGCACTCACATATGCATAGGGACTCCAGAGCCAGGGACAGTTTTGACAACACTTCCATTTGTGTTCCGAGCAGTTGACCTTTATGTAGAGGTTGATCCAATAGTACACCCAAAATCTACGATGCAGCATGAGTATACGGGAGACTACCTGAGTATGTCGGATCATACAGTGGTGAGTGATAGCTCACAGAGACACGCTG
This sequence comes from Picea engelmannii, assembly GCA_009831015.1. Lineage (NCBI taxonomy): Eukaryota > Viridiplantae > Streptophyta > Pinopsida > Pinales > Pinaceae > Picea > Picea engelmannii. The sequence continues at coordinate 33,648 of ML815463.1, read as the reverse complement.
AGATGTATGGTGGGATTCAGAGGGGTGTATTACTTTGCAGGGAGGAGACATACTTAGGAGAGCATGCAAATGCCACTCCTTTGCAGCAGCACATAGTTATGAGAGAGCACCTTCACCATATCAGCAGTTGCATGGGACATGAGGGATGGAGGTTGGTTGACCAGCAGTTGGAGGAGTTACTTCTGGTTGTACTGGATGGTTGGGATTCGATGATGACTACATGTGAGTATTTACCATGGATACCGATGGACGAGCTTTTGGTCGAATCCTTGGGATTGACCAAAGCATGTGATATCTTCCAATCCTACAGTCAGCTGCAGATGTTTCTGTTAGCCTTTCCTGACACTTTTATCATAGACAGTGACATGAGGAGAGATAGACAGTGGTTGAGGACATGGGGAGTGGCTAGGTCGAGACCACCTGACGTGAGTGTTTTTACGACATCCAACAGGATAGACGTGGATCGTCATAGGCATCCAATTGAGACTTGGTACGTGATGGTGAGCATCATAGGCCAAGTGATAGCAGATGAGCACCGAGGGCTTCTGACAGTGATCATTCTGACACAGGAGCAGTTAGAGGAGATTGGAAGTGATAAAGTTCCAAGTTTTCCATGGGATCCAGGAGTTCATTTGGTTAGCAGGATGTTTCACTACATGATGACCCAAGTTGCGCCAGAGAGCCACATACTCCACCTTGGGTTGGTTTGGAGTGGGCCTGCAGGGACTTGTGCTATGGAGCGAGGCAGCTTTGCACTCTTGATCATCATGATCGAGCATGGAGATGGTTGGGCAGGTACTACTTCCACAAATATGTTTTTACAGATGCAGCTTCTAGACAACAGGTCCAATTGCCATAGGTATCTCAGCTTGAGGATCCAGGAGTGGGGAATCCAGTATATATGCAAGGAACAGTCTAGCATGGTCAACGTAGTTCAGCGCCAACATGGTGATCTTCGACATAGACTAGCATGGGACCCAAGGATTGCAGGGTTGAGCATTTCACTGACTGACAGGGGTGAGTGGACCTTTGCAGGGGAAAGTTGTTTTGACTTTCCATTGAGCTTCAATGTTGAGGAGAGCACATCTCTTGAGGGTGTCACATGAAGGTCTTGCAGTACCTTATTTTGGCATCAGCACGTACAATTGATGGAGGTCGTGTTGATCTTGGTAGGGTATTAGAGGATGGACTCATTCCAAGAAGAGGCCATGTGTCATGTGTAGGAGCTTCGCAGAGTTGATATATTTCAGGACTATGCTTCACAAGATATTACAGTTCACTTCCTAATATGGGACCCAGGAGGTGGAGTGTATGATAGTTCATCTTTGGATGGCTTCCATTGTGTGTCCTACAGGTGGACATGGCATCCTGGTATTATACTTGGAGGGATTTGGTTATTGCTGGAGGACAAGCAATATTCTAGCAGGGAGGACTGTAATGTCCCCACTTTGGGGCATCATTACATTTCAGGGTGTTATGATAACCAAAGCAACCAAAAGGATGTTATAGCGAGTACAGTGATTATTGAGGGATATTTTGGGGTCTGGCTTGCATCACTCATCCTATTTCATCATTATGATCCATTCCGTGTAGATTGGCATTGGTTCCGTTGCATTCCGACGATTTCCATGATTTTGAGTATTTTGAGCTATAGATTAATTAAATTCACTGAAGAGGTCATTTTGGGCACAATACTTGGAGAAACCTCTCATTGTAATAGCTCATTGGAATCAGGAGGAACAACACTACAGGATAGGATGATGAAAAGTGACTTTCAGTGGCCAGGGAAGCGACAAGGAGAGACAAGGTGTTTTTCAGAGGTAAAAAGGTTAATTATTTAATTAAAGTGATTTAATTAATTAATTAATAAAATAGAAGTCACTTTGGAGAAACAAGGTGGGTAGGAAGTATAAAAGAGAGGCTAGGGCCTCTATTCTCTGATTCATGTATGAATATCTTTTGATATCTGGCTTCTAGCTAGTGAGCCCATACCTTGGGGGTTTTGAAGGTTTTGACTTAACAAACCCTAGAGGACGATTCGGTGGTGAAAGATTCCACCTAGCTTGTCCCAAACTTGGTTTCGAGGATGCAATACTCCCCCACAACATTCTAGTTCAAATCTACTCAGTTGCAAGAGGGTTCTACACCAGCCACAGGCACAGGAAAAGAGAGGGTGCACCATTGGGGGTTTCCAGCAAGGGGGGCGCACCATTCATTGAGGGAAGTTCGTTCCATGAGATTGACAGGGCTTCTGGAGATTATAGCACCTGGGTTTTCATTGCAAGGTCTTAGCCATTAGATCTAGTGCATTCCGGAGGATTTTTATGTGCCATTTGATTTACTAGATACATTGGACGAATTGGAGGAGAGGAGCACACTTCAGAAAGTGATTTCAGTCATTTGATAGATCAGAACTTCACCATTTCGCTTGGGACTTCAACAATGAGGTAAGTGGGCCCCGATCTATCATTCCAGTGGTTTTGTGGAGCATTTGGAGGCCTCTAGGAAGGACGCTGAATTATCTAGGGTTTCAACCATCAAGTGGGGCGCAAGCCCAACAGAGGGTTATTCATTTAGTGGGTCATCTCTTCACCGATCCACCTGAGACTTTACTCAGGGTCTTGTATTGGGCCAATCTACAATTTGGCATATTCATCAAAGGGTTTGGTGATCTTTGGCATCAGGGCTGAATTGTTGAGGGTCTTCAATGTCCTGTAGGGCGTAGCATCATCTAGCTTGGGGTTTGGCACTTCATACGATCCAGATCTCTCTTGTATTGGTTTTCATTGTGTATTCATCCTGTGGAGGCTTCCATCTTCTTCCTGGGAGCATTTTGTAGCAGCTTCTATTATGTTTATTGGATCCATCTGTTGATCATTCCAGATCTTCATCATTTTTGTATCAGGTTCTCGCTCATTATATTAATAAAGGTCAAATCTTGTTATTGGTTCCATATTTGGGTGTCTCGTGTATTTCCATTGGTTATAGCTTCAGATCTATGTGTGATCACTGAATATAAACCCTGAGGCCGAATTTAAGAGGTCAACCTGCAAGTAAATACTCAAACATAAGTAAATCAACAAAGTGTTTGACGAAATGCCACAACCAGAAACAGTTTAAAAATCATGCAAAAACGTGATGTTCCTGGCATCTTGGCTTGGGAACATTACAGATACTTTGAGGGAGGCATAGGGTTCAGTGGGGAATCCCAGACAAGCTGTGAGGGAGAGTAAACCTCCCGAGAGGTTTTTCAGCTACATCGCGATGGTAAGCATTATTCAAGAGTCTGAGCCTTCCACTTTTGAGGAGGCTACTAGTAGATAGGTTTGGAGAGATGCCATGATGGAAGAGTACAATTCCATCATGAAGAATGACGTTTGGGAAATTGTTCCTAGACCTGAGGGGAAGTCAATGGTGACTTTCGGGTGGCTCTATAAACTCAAGCATGCTGCAGATGGCAACATTGAGAAGTACAAAGCTCGCTTTGTGGCTCGGGGGTTCTCACAGGTTGAGGGAGTTGACTATGATGAGACCTTTGCGTCGGTTGCTAGATATACCTCGATCAGGTCGGTGATTTCCATTACAGCAGAGATGGGTTGGAAGATCCACCAAATGGATGTGAAGACCACATTTCTGAATGGTCTTATACATGAGGAGATGTATATTGAGCATCCATTCGGCTTTGAGGTGCATGGGAGAGAGTCTCATGTGTGTAGACTGAAGAAGGCATTGTATGGGCAGAAACAAGCTCCCAAAGCTTGGTATTCGAGGATTGATGCCTATTTGCAGCAGTTGGGCTTTGAGAAGAGTGAGGCGGATCCCAACCTATACTTCATTGTGGTTGGAGAGGATCCTCTCATTCTATTGTGATATGTGGATGATCTTTTCATTACAGGGGAAGAGAGACTCATCACCAACTACAAGGAAAGCCTTGCTTCAGACTTTGAGATGACTGATATTGGACTAATGCACTATTTTTTGGGATTGGAGGTTTGGCGAAAACCTGGACACATCTTCCTGGGATAGGGGAAGTATGTGTGTGATATTCTAAGGAGATTTCAGATGGAGGATTGTAGGCCCATGACCACTCCCATGATTACCAAATGGAAGAAGCTTCATGCTTTTGAGTCATAGTTGGTGGATTCCACTTTATATCGTCAGTTGATCGGGTCATTGATGTATTTGGTCAATACCAGGCCAGATATTTGTTTTGTTGTCAACACTCTCAATCACTTCATGGTGGAGCCTAGGAGAGTGCACTAGGTGGCAGCAAAACATGTGCTCAAGTATCTTTGTGGTACGGTAGATTATGGTCTAAACTATCAGAGAGGAGATGGAGTTCATTTGGTTGGCTATACAGATTCAGATTGGGCAGGATGTGTCAGTGACAGGAAGAGTACTTCAGGGTGTTGTTTCGGATTGGGCTCAGCAGTTGTGTCTTGGTTCAGTGGGAATCAAAAGTCAGTGGCATTGAGTTCTGCAGAGGCCGAGTATATGGTTGCAAGTTAGGCCAGTTGTGAGGCCCTTTGGCTTCGCAAGTTGTTGGTAGGATTGTTTGGTGTGTAGTTGAGGTCTACCTTGATTTACTTTGACAGTTGCATTAAACTCTCGAAGAATCCAATATTTCATGACAGGTCTAAGCATATCAAGATTCGTTATCACTTCATCCATGTCTATGTTCAGAGAGGAGCAGTGGAGCTACAGTGCATATCTATAGAGGAGTAGGTTGCAGACATACTCACCAAAGCATTGGGTAGAGGCAAGTTTGTATTTTTCAGGGACAAGCTTGGAGTGGTGAGTAACACTCTCCTCGGTAAGAGGGAGTGTTAAAAATAATCAAAAAGTACCTAGGCAAGTGTTTCTCGTCACTTACGCGTCTAAGGGGTGAGAAAGTGCCTAATGTGGACCCTAGTCATTTAATTTGTGAGATGTAAATTAAAAGGTGACTTTTTGAGACTTAGGGAAAGTGGGTGAATAAAGTGATTTTATCCCCACCATTGATCTCGTCTAATCTCAACTGTTAGATGAGATGACTCTTGAGATTCCCTCATGAGGTTAATTAGGGTAAGGAGGGCACACCCATTGTTGGGTTGTTGAGACACTTTTGAGAGCAAGAGAAGAAATACGAGTTGGAGAAAGAGGCCATTTTTGCAAAGCTAGGGCACACATATCAAAGCTGGAAACTAGCATAGAAATCAAGGCAGGAGGTACAACATTAATCGCAGGCCGTACAATATGGATTTCAGGAGTCCGTACAGCTTTTGTTGGCACAAAAATCAAGGAAGAGGTGCAGCATTAAATTCTGGCCATACAATACAGGTTTCACAGTCCATACGACTGAGTTTTTGGGCACAGAAATCGAGGAAGGTACAGTCAGCTTATACAGGTCATATCGTACGGATTTTCACAGTCCGTACAGTCGATTTGCTGCACAGAAATCGAGGTAACTTTCTGTGTGTGATTTCTGAGAGTTTGGCGCATGATTTCCAAGGAGGTCATATAGTCATTTATTACCTAGATTTTTGCTACTGTTGTTGGCACAAATTTCTAGGCATTCGTACAACAAGTTAGAGGCTCAAATATCAAGGAGCAGACCTATACTTTGGTACAAAAAATTCTGGCACGAATTTTGAGGAGTTTGGCTCAGAACTTGTGTGAAGACTTGGCACGGTCTTCGAGATAAGTTTGCAATTAAATTTCTAAAGAAGAATATGCTATAACAGAATTTCTCTGAAGCTCGCAAATAATAAAAACTCCCTCTCTTACTAGTTTTCCCCTTGTGGGTTTTTCCAAGGTCGTTGTTAGACCAAAAACTCTATGTTATTTTTTGAGTTTTATGTGTTGTTGATATATTTTATTTCTGCATTAAAACGATGTTCAGAATCCTCATGTTTCAGTTCTGAAAATTTATTTTATGTTGAGTTTAATTGGTTGTCATAAATCTGGGTTTGGGCATTAAACATTGGCCGAAAAATCAACGAGACTGAAACTGGGTTGGGATCTGAAATTTACAGTTATGTAGGTGTATGCAGCAAATTAGTGTGAATTAGTATGGTTGTAACAGTGATTTGCAACAGAAGCAAGTTAATTAATGAATTAGTCTAGTTTATGGTTAGTAGAAGTTAGCAAAAGCTTCAAGGAAGAGAGTTTGAGCGTTTAATCAATCCTTCAATAAGAGAGAGGCTAGAACAAGTGCCTTCCAGGGCTTATGGAGTCAAGTGGACGGCTTCTTCCAAGGCTGCAAATCAATTTTGATAGTGCACAAAAGTCCAAGAGGAATGCATAGGAGAAGTAGTAACTTAAGTCCCCCTATGCATTTTCCTCAAGAAAACAAGATACTAGGGTGTAGGCAATTCTAGGCCCTAGCACCTTGCTCTCCTTAGGCTTCTTATGGGATAAGAACTTAGGCAAAGATAACTAGGGCAAAACCTTAGAGTGCTAGGAAACTAGGGCTCTACGGTTTCACTAGTTACTAGATCAATTCAATGAAAAGCTTGGCAAATAGAAAGTAAGAAAGTAGCAATTTAAGTTCCTTACTTCAAGCATTAAGCATATCATGCAATTTCATAATTTTGTATGAACAAATAAAACCATACATAATCCATTCAATAGATGACAAAAAATGGAGATTTTACCTACTTGCACCAAGAATAATCATGAAATACCATGCAAGATCACCATAAAAGCTTCCAAGATTGATCCAACTTGCAAAAAATCAGCCTTATGCAAGAGTGCACCTCACAATTTCAGCAAATAGCCCTCCTAGGGCGCAAATTTCAGACCTCTCCTCTTGTGTGAGGAGTTGTGATGATTAAAATGAATGTACTTTATGTTTATTTATACAAAACTGGTGACCTTTAATTAATTTCAGGTCAAATAAAGGTCGACCTAGTCAATTTACAAATAAATTCAAATTAGACATAAATAAAATTAATTAGCATCTAAAAACACTTCCAAGGGTGACATCATGCCCTTCTAGGGTGACGTTGAGCCCCTAAGGTGGAACGTTGGGCTCCAGATGCTGAAAGTTCAACCTCTAAAGGCCCTGGATGATGCCCACACATGCCAACTAGCTCACAACTGCCCTCGAAATGAAAACCCTAGCTCTAGATGATGTGCAGGGTCATGATGGTAACGTCATGGGCTCTCAAAGGTCAACTTCCAGGTGGAAAAGCAAGATCCCCCTGGGTCTAGGTCTTCCAGGGTGCCTCCAAGGTGACGTCCTGCTTTCGTCCTGGTGCAAATCTCTGATGTCTTCTTGCCCCTGGTTAGGGTTACAACATCCATCTGTGGGCTTTCAGCACCATGAAGGTCTGAGCTAATCATTTCCCCATGTGTACCTTTCCATCGGGTAAGGTCCTGTAGCAACAAGTACGCCCTCCAGGGGTTCATAAGTCACAAGGATCATAACATGTAAGTCACATCCAATAATTAAATTACCCAAACATGTGCATCAAACCCCCCTTTACCCAGACAAATGCTCAAAGACGTTATGCAATCTAACAAGTCAGGTTTGGAGAAGGTCTCAGGGTGTCGTATTGGGCTAATCCTCCTTAAGTTTGGGGTGCTTCCCAGGTGAGAACCAATCCACGTCATGTAAGTGTATGAGGTGGCGTGGGTAGTGTTTGGGCATGGGGTGCAATGATAACAGGGAAATGTAAATCTTACATGCGGGTGCCTTTGTAGAGGGCGAGTTGCACCTTGTCATAGATGCCATTATTTCCTAACCCATTCATTTCCTTTTATTCTTAGCTTCATTGCTTTTGATCTTTTGTTTTTATGTTTCAAGGGAAGAGTTTAAGGACATTGTCCCGGCTTGGTGACAAGAGGTGACAGCGTTATCCCCAAACATTTCATAGAGATAAGAAGGGTTGGCTTGTGATGAGACCCCCTTTCTCTTGGCTATGCCACCAAGAGCCACTACCCTGGTTTGGTGACCAAATAGGTGATAGTGTCATACTGCTACATGCCCATGGTCATAATAGGTCGGCTCGTGATGAAACCTCCTATCCACCAACTAGTACCTTGAGTGTTTATTTATCTTATGGGTTACCTTTTCTTACTAAGAATCTTTTTACTGTTTTCTCGGGAATCCCTGGGCAAAGCATCTCAAAGGTTTCAAAGGCTTTTAATTCTTGCTAGCTACTTTTACCCTCTGGGCCTTTAGCCCCTTCTTCCCACAAGGAAAGGTACACCCCTTCCTAGTGTGGCCAATCTCAATGCCCGAACAAAGGTAGGGGAAGATGAGAGGAATAAAGATGGAAAGTGGTAAGTATGGAGGGAACGGACGATGACCTTTCACATACCCACCCAGTGCCAACCCATCCTAAAGGGAGATCAACCTACTAGGGTATCATGTGATCCTTCCAGGTATGAACAAGTCAAAGAGCATAATTTCCAAGCAAACGTTATGAAATGAAGGAGAATTCAATGCAACATATTCAAGTGCTTCAAGAATCAGAGTGACACATACCATGATACCTGGACTTACTACTACTTCAAGACGAAGCTGGTGGGATGGATACTACTGTTATTGATAAATTGGCTGCACTGAAGAAAAGAGAGGCTCTTTGGGGCCATGCTCAACTCATTTGGCTCTCAACACTCCATGTCTAGGACCTATGGGCCTCGAGACATGATCTCCTTAGTTATCCCTAGGGTAGGAGATAACAGGGTGACTACTTAAAGATATTTTATCCCTTGGTTTAGTGGACCGCTCCCTTGTTAGAGGCATCGTTGCACACATGTTGAGGTCATATTGAAGGGTGCACTTTAGGAGGAGGATCTACTGGCAGCTTTGATGGATTTGAATGGTCAAACAACCCGAGATCAAGGGGGCGTCTAGCTTGAGGAAGGGACATGGGGCATGTCCACTCTCTATCTCTTATTTCATTATGCATACTTTGACTTGTCTTTAGGAGTTTGTTAGGAGATATTATATTTTATGTTTCCCTAGGAGAGATCACGGATCTAAGACTTGGATATTATTATTTTATGTATGAGTTTGAACTTGAACTCTATATAAGAGAAGCTCCCTCACATTGTAATGGTCCTTGAAAGTTTGAGCAAAAATACTCCAGATCTATTGTTGAAGATTTAGTTGAAGGCTTGGAATGTCAAGGGTTTCGTTCTCGATGATATGAAGCAAATGTTTTGAGCTATAATTGCTGAAAGTTGGTGCTGAAAATTCCTTTCGAAGAATCTATAAGAGAAGCTCACTCACATTGTAATGGTCCTTGAAAGTTTGAGCAACAATACTCCAGATCTATTGTTGGAGATTTAGTTGAAGGCTTGGAATGTCGAGGGTTTCTTTCTTGATGATATGAGGCAAATGTTTTGAGCTACAATTGCTGAAAGTTGGTGCTGAAAATTACTTTCAAAAAATCTGCTTCAAGGGCTATTTGTGAAGGGTTACTCTACTCCAATAGAAGGAATTAGGTGTAGGCTTTCCTCAATCCC
>ML815462.1:137830-165464 GCA_009831015.1 Picea engelmannii | reverse complement strand
ACAAAAAGGGGGAATCGCCGAGAGAGTTACGTGGGTGACTCTTGACTTCTGCGGGGGAGCTGAAGAGTGTTGACTCTTCGGGCCCGTGAGAAATTGAAGGTCCTGGTGGGAGCAGCTAGCTCGGTGAGGGGCGAGTTGCGTCATTTAGCTTCTCAATTTATCAACATTTTGTTTCATGTTTTGTATATCACTTTGTTTATGATTTATGATTACTTTAGCTATCTAGATCATGTGCAAATGATATAATTTTAATCACTGTAATCCATATCTGGTTTCTTCCAATTGTATAAAAATACATAACAATTGTTAGTTCAGTTTGTGAATGACAGGTTTATCTTCTTCATGAGTTGAATTATATAATATGAGTTTTTGCATAACAGGTTTCCCTTATTGCAGAGATTTATATATCTTATATTTGTTATGATATTTTTATGTCTTGTTTGTCCTATAAACCAACTTGAAGAGCAGTTTAGCTGATCGTTTACGAGAAGCTATTGAACCAATTCGGTGTGAGTTTACTTCCTCCGCAAAGTTTTAGAGTCATCACACATAGGACAAATTAGGAGCGCTTCCAGGTCAGTTAGTCTTTTCCTTGCTGTTTTCATTAAGTAGTTTAGTTTAGAAATAATTTTAATTAGATTTATATTAGATCGTTTAATTTCAGAAATTATATTAGATTGTTTAATTTCAGCAGTTTCATTTCTTTTTCATAAAATATAAAAATCAAAAAACATATCTTGCTATCTTAGGGCAGTAATCAATTGAGTTTTGCAGGTTTTAACTAAATCTGTAGATTGTCTATAGTGTACATTTGTGAATAAGTAATATTGCAGCTGGTAATTAGATAGTTGATTTGAGTTATTAAAATAGTAATTAGTAGATTGTATAATAGAATAGTTAGAGTAGTTTATATTTAGTTTTAATTTAGTTTTAGTAGTTTGTTTTAATTAGATTAGTAAGTTAGTTAGTTTCATTAGTCTTAGTTAGTTTAGTTTATTTTATTTGTTTTAGTTAGATTAGTTAGTTTAGATTGGTTTCTCTTTGGTTTTCTTAAAAGACCTTAGAGCAGCCAACGGAGCCAACGGAGCCAACGGAGCCGTTCCAAACGGATTGGGTTATTTAGACAACCCCGGACCGGTTCCACTCTCCCAGTTGACGGACGGACTGTTTCGCCCGTCAACACTGAGTTAACTAGTCAACTAGTCTTTAGTTAATTTATTGAACAAAGAGTAGTGAGTTGGTGATGATCCTAATGTTGCATGGTGACAAAACCAATGCAACATCTAAAATCAACTCAACTAGTCAAACTAAAGTGACATCTGAAAGAGAATATTCTCCAGGTGGAATATTCTCCCCTAAAATATAGGAGACTCGATAATGACTAATTATGACTAATAAACAAGGAATAACCTTAGGAAAAATAAATCCTAGGTGTGTGTGAAGTAACTCCAACACCCCTCCCTGAACGTCACTATGGTGAAAATAAAGAATGGGTCCTGGCTAGGAGGCCATGTTAGGTACCCAAATACAAAAGATACACTGAACTAAATGAGGAAAGAGGGAAAAATTCATGGGAACAAACCTCCCCCTCAAATTACAACGCATAAAATAAAAAATGAGAAGGAACAAAAGGTAGTTGCTAAGCAACCATGTCCTTCACTCTAAGAAGACCTCGCAACTGTGCAAGTTTGTGCTCTTTGAAGATTTTGTTGAATATGTAGATGTCTGCACGGATCTGATGAAGTATATGCATCATTGATATTTCTACATATATCCAATTTATCTTCTTGTAATGAATAATATCCAAATAAATTTTGGATTAAATTTTGAAAACCATACGGCCGTTTCTGGAAAAATGCTGAAATTTTGTTGATTTTGAAATGATCATAACTTTACTTTCTGAACTCCATTTCAAATGATTTTTTTTTAAATTGGATATTTTCCCAAGAGGAATTCAAATATCCAATTTTTTTCTGAAAATGTTTCTCATAAAATATCACAATGGCGTCTTATGTGTACGGATCCCTTTTTGAGTCCTGAGATGCATGCATGGTGCATGCAAAAGTTTCTGCATGTAAATCATGAGATGCATGCCATATATCTTCCTCATGAATTTCAGAAAAAAATTCTGAAATGGAGTAGATATCATCTTCAATTATTGGAATACAAATTTCTGCAAATACTTTTGTAGAATACTCTCCATAATAAGAAGCCTGATCTTCCAATGGCTTCTCTTCTGGATCTATCTGTTCAACCTCCTGCATGAAATCTTCACAATATTATTTATTCCCAAATAGAACCTCCAATTTGGTCCATAATTCATTTGGAGTTAATCCTTGTGATTCTTCATATACTTGATGGAAAAGTTCGGGAGAAACAGACATGCTGATAATTCTTATGGCCATATCTTGTCTATTGAAAAAGTCATTTTTCAGATCGACAAAATCAAGATCTACTTCCATTTCCATGGTTATTTGTTATAAGCCTATGCATCTAAGATGGAGCAGATTTTTTGGCTTCCATTCCAAATAGTTATGAGGTGTGAGAAGTATATCCGACGAATAATCCATCTTTTTGTTGTCTTCAATCTTTTGTACCTGCAAAAAATGATTTGGTGTAGCTTTTTTTTACTTAAAACTCTGTCAGCTCTGATACCATGTAAATTTGTTGAACCTACACAGAATATATCTATCTAGAAAATACTACACACATTTGCAGAGAGAAATTGAGAAAGAAGAAGCAAGAGAGAAAGAATGAAAGAATTCTCATTAACTGTATTCCAGACATAAAGAGAGAATAATTTACAATAGATATAGAATACATAAGTAACTAATGATCCATAGTGGTGGTCTAGATTTATCTGGACACACACCAATAGTTACAAGAGTAAACTGCCACCTAGTCTAGTCTATCGGACAGTTACGGGAGTGAACTGCCACCTAGCTGACTTAACTAATCAACTAGTATTCAGTTAACTAACTGAACAAAGAGTAGTGAGTTGGTGATGATATTAATGTTTCATGGTGACAACCAATGCCACATCTAAACTCAACTCAACTAGTCAAACTGAAGTGTCAACTGAAAGAGAATATTCTCCAGGTGGAATGTTCTCCCATAAAATATATGTTGTCCTTGGGAAAAAGTGCCCTACCCTTTCTTTGGCTATCTAGCCTAGGGTTTTCTTTTGGAGTGATTCTCTGTCAAGGTTAAGGTTCTCAGAGTGTGGCTTTGGCCTATGGTTGGGTGACAATAGAGATATTTTCAATGGTAAAATGAGCACATTCATTCATATTATAACAGATCCATGGGCTGTGGAGGGCCAGGAAATGGAAAGTATGGATTATTTGGTGGAAATGGTCCATAGGGTATATAGGAAGGCGTAGGAATTTCACTAGTGCTTAGGGTGTAAGCTGAAGAAGAGGGGGTACCAGAACTTGGTTGGACCATTGGGAATATTGTGGGTGCCAGCAGTGGTCCACTTATGGGTGGAGGAAGGGAAACATGGTATGGTTGTTGATAAGGGGGAGGAGGATAATAAGGAGGTCCTCCATATACCGATGGATATTGAGGTGTTCCATACATAGGTGGTTGTTGGAGGTGTGAATTGTGGTGTGTAGTGGTACCAATCAATCCATATGTTGAGTGAGACATCCAAGGTTTGTCCTAGTCTAATGGAATGGGTCACGGGGCTTCAGGTAGTACTGTATATAAGTATCCTGACTGTGAATAAATGAGTTAGAAATGTTGAGCCTTTCCAATGGATTCTTCTTCAGACTAGGGGAAAGTAGCGGCTACATATTTGTCAAGGAGGGAAACAAGTGATTTGAGAAACTAATTGAGGTATTTTTTCTTGGTGGCCTCAACTTTGCATAAACTATGTCTCCAATGACATTCGTGAATGTGGTCAACGATGTGCATAGCAGAGGTTTGTTTAAACTCTGAGATTAGTTTGAGACCATTGTTATGATGGATTGGTAGCTGAAAGAAGGTCAAAAATGATTTGGCCAAAGATTCAAAGGTCACATGGGACCTAGATTTTTCTTCTACATACCACTTGGATGATGGGCTACTAAGAATGCATTGGAATAACCTCAATAGGAGGGAGTCATCCATGATTTTTCTTGAAGAGAACCATAAGTGGAAGGTCATGATATGGTTGGTTGGGTCGTCTCCCACTTTTCCTTCAAACTTGGGAATGTCTTAAGGTAGTTTGGTAGGCATTGTAGGGCGTGTGGGGTTGTGCAATATAGGATCATTGGTGAGCTTAGTTAGATCTAGTATGTTGAGGGAATCCATGTATGGCATCTGAGGTGGTGGTGAATAATTAACTCCAGCCATGGTGTGAGTTTTTTTGGTACCTGACCCTTGAGGGGGGTTAGGTGGGGTTGTACCTCCTCCTAGGGAAGAAATGTGCCCCCCGCTTCCTTATAAAGGAATGTGAGTGGACGGTTGGCCTTGGGAATTGGACCCAGGTAAAGCAGAACCAAGAAAATCAGATTCCAATATGGTAGCACTCACATGGGTGTGAGAAGGTGGAGTTGATGAGTTGGTAAGACTAGGAACTCCCCCAAGAATGGGAGGGAGATTTAGCAAGAATCTTGAACGACGGGGATTCTGTGGGTCCCCTATGATGTCTGACTAGCAAAGTGGATGTGTGAAAATGGTGATGAGAATAATAAATGAACAAGAGTCTTTGTTATAATTTTTTGGACCTTCAAAATATTTCTCACAATCACATGTAATCACAAGAGCATCATACATAAATAAATTGATAAAGAATCATACAAGTGGGTAGGTAGATTTTGTCCGTGTGGGAGAACAAATAAAACAAATTATCGTGTCCTAAAAATATGTAATGTCCTTCCTCTCAAAATAGAACTGGACCTTCCAATAGTACTCAATAGTGGGGTTTGAATCCACCGGAAGAGAAACTAGTGAAGAATGAAGTAATAAGTTATAATGAGGGGTAGAGGGTGCATATCCTGAAAGAGCTGGTGATATATCCCAATAGCCACACAAAATCCGATCGAGGTGAAATTGCAACCCACAATTGCCACCTAGGTAGATGTCCTAAAATTTGGTCACTAGGAACCTCAATCAAAGTGCAACATTTAGATTTTCAGCCAAAGAAATGGATCACACGATGGATCCCATCCAAGATGTGGGTGCCTCAAGGGGGGAAACATAGAACAACTGGACCTTGGCCTTCGACCCTTCATGGGTATCTACATGCCTTATGGTGTTAGCAACACTTGACTTGAAGGATTTAAAGTTCCCTATCTGAAAACTTCTACTATTTGAATATGTGAGAACCAGATAATGGGGAGTTATTTGGATGCCTATCCCCGAGATCCTACCTAGACTAAAAAAATTCTTTTGGCACCTCTTAGGGAGGAAAACATAGTGAGTTTTTAGAAAAAATTTAGATGTGGTTGTTTGATAGATTGGGGGTGTGAACCAACCTCGTTGAATTTATGTGGGAGTGGATAGTTTTGTCAAGAAAAGGGTGAGGTGTTTTGGGATCCCTTTGGAGGAAACTTACTTCAAACTCCATGATTTTAGATGAAACTTTGTGAGTGAGTAGTGACTTTGTGTGTGAACAAGTGAAAGTGTGCCAATTTTTTAATAAGTTAGGTTTCACCTTGCTGCATGTGGACTTCATGTGGTCCTTACATGTCTTGATTACCTAATTTACTAAATTCCATTGGTACAAACTTTCAGAATTTTAAAGTCCCTAGAGAACTAGCATGTGGACATATGGGTCCTTACCAATCCTTTAACTCCCTAGTGTGATTTTATCTAAGAAAGATTCAAAAACTATCCTAGATGGTGGACATGTGGACATGTATGGGCCGATTACAAAATCTTTAAACTTCCTTAGTGATTTATTCTAAGAAAGAAGATTCGACACTATCCTATCTTTGTAGCATCTGGGCATGTATGGACCCTTACAATTTTAAGATGTGTTTAAAAGAGAAAACTAAGACTTGAGAGGGTTGTTGTCCTCTCCTAAAGATTTTGTCTTTAAAGGGAGATGGAATTTCCCCTCAATCGTTTTTTTGATTGTCAAGATCGCTCTATGGCACGAGAGAAGAGCATACTCAATGATTGGTGTCCAATTTCTAGTCCCAATGAAAGTGTTATTATATGTGATATAGAATGATTCCAACTTATCTTTAATCAAAGTAAGCCATCCATGTGGAAAAACGAAAGCAAAAAGTGGATAAATATGGATTTTAACCCCCCTAAGTGCCTATGTTTTGACTAACCCTTCATGTGGAGAGAGAATCGAAGTGTGGTGCATATTACAATTTACATAGAATCAAACTTAAGAAGGCAATGGGCCTTCAACAGATCATAAAAACCCTTAGAATGTGTGAATTTTTGAATAGGTGTTTGGGTCGCAGACTAGACAGAGGGGCATCTAGTACCAGTGCACAAATAAAAAATGAGATTTTGACGTAGGTGCACAAAATGTTCTTAGAAACACAGTAATTTTGTCACACATTCTCGGAAGACGTGCCTATGGGTTAAAAAAACCGCACACTTTCTGTTACATGGTCGGGAAGAAAATTTTGGACGAAATTTTCTAAACTCAACTTTGAATTTGGATTTTTGCAGGTAGGCATGGGCCAGTTCTAGTTCCTACAAGTTAAATAAGAAAAAAGGAAGTGCTCAATCAACCCAAATGGGGAGGAAATTGATACATATCCCCAATGGAGTCAGCAATCTATTGCATCCATTTTGTCACCTAAATGAGAAAAATAAGGACGCTTACAAGTCTAGTTGGGTTAGCTGGACAAGACAACAGTGAATGCAAGATTTAGAAACATCAAGCATAAGAAATAATCAAACAACTAACCTAATAAAAATAAAAGAAACTAAACTAGAGTGCATAAGGGAAAAAGAACAAAAAATAAACAACATTCATGCACCAATGGATAAGTTGTATTAGTGGGAAAACACCAAAGAGAAAGGGAGACTTATGGGTCCCCTCTTCCTCCAAGGGAGGGCTCTTGAACTCCCAATGTTTGAGCTCTTCTTACAAATAACAAACTAGAAGGAAATTTTGAAGAAATCCAAATCTCATTCACTCAAGAGGTGATATGAATGGATAAATGAGATGGTGCTTGTATCCACTAATGAGGAAACAGGTTCCTCTAAGAAAATATAGGCAGCATAACAATACAAATGAATTCCTTGGAAATATAGTGCACCCATGGGCTCTTTTTATAGCAAATCTTTGAGGAATTATTCAACTAGTCTTTATTGTGAATAAGGGGCTCTTTAGGGCACCCTTAGGTTGTTGACTAGCCCCCACTGAGAATCAACTCAGATTTGGGTGTCAAATCGACTTGGGAGATGAACCAGAAGTGGGTGGAAGGCTGAACAAAATCATAAATGCATTGTTCTGAGGTATGCACAAATTTTTGCCTCCACAATTGCACATATATGTGTGCCTTTTCATCCCACAATTGCACACTCATGTGCTAATGTTGGCAATATAAAGGTGCACACAAGTGCCCCTGTCACACACACATACGTGCATCCTAGCACTCCTATTCTCCATGCATTTGCGGACACATTCACAACTTTCAGGAACACAGTCGCACATGAATGTGTTGGTGTGCTTTGAACATGCACACAGTCCATGCACATCTATTTTACCCATTTGGGAGCCCTCGTGTGTGACTCTCCCAATTATAGTCGTGCACTTTTGAATGTAAATCATTCGATCGGCCATGTACTGGGGGGCCCACCCTCACAAAACCCCCTTGTATGGCCATCTGTACAAGCCCTGCCCAGAAAAGAAATCCTAACTACTATGTAGGAGGATACAACCATTAGCCTGACACTCGTTGATCCTGAATTGACTGGATCGACCCCCAAAATCTCTAAATCTCCTCTGAAACCTCTCGTACACTAACTATGGTAGAAGGTACAAATGAGGTGGCCATGTGGGTCCTACAACTTTATATAGTCCCTTTTCCCAAACTTCCATACTAAATTCCAGGAGTTCTGAGCATCCATTTTCCAATCCTTCTTCAGCCAAGGGACCCGAATCCCGCCACCTACATAGTCACATTCCCCAAGCCACCATCCATCCTTGGCCCCGGAGGAGAATTTTTCTCACATCATGCTCAGGTATGCATGCTCATGTTCAAAATTCTCAAATAACTGTTATATATTCTTTACTTTTAGATATCATTCACGATGGTTATTTGGTTTTTTATGTGTGCAGGTACTTGGTCATCACCCGCCAGCGTGACCCTTTCAGGTATATGATCATTATTGGCATGTAATCATTCCCTCTGCATATCAATTGCATCTCCCAGTCACACCCTCCGATATTTTCCTTTAGTGTCCCCCCATCCGGATCTGCAGTACTCACACCTCCACTACATTTCAGTACTGTCAACTGGTAGCACTCTCTCCCACATGAGTTTTTCCCATAATTGTCCCCTCTGGAACTTTGACACTCATGTTTTTTTAACCCCTAAGGGATGGGAGTCCTCATAGTATTTTCATTCCCGAGAATCATTCGCATGCTCCTTCTCCTCATTTTTCTAGATTCCCCATAACGGACTCCCTAGTAATCTCATCATGATTCGCATTTGAATTCACCTCCATACTATCATTATCCCTCCATCTCATTCACCATCATTTTTCCAATATGAAAATTGTCCTCCATTCATTTTACCTAATACAGAAACCCACCTATGGGGCCCCCACCCTCCGCCTGTTTTCTAAGAAACTTGTGCCCTCACAGGCAAAGCCATATTGCACTGGGGCACCCATTTCTGTATATTTACACTTGTCCCAACTTATTCTTTATTCATTTGGTAATTGTACAAAAACTTTGTTTCCAGCCTTTACATAGTTTTTTTTCATCACCTTTGGCGACCTTCTTTTTCCCGACAAAAGCAACCCATGTCGCCCTTGGTTGGGGAATTCATTATCTTCTACTCCTGTTGACATCTTCCATAAACCTCAAGTATCCCACAGTCCATGTACCCTTGATCTTTGAGTTTTTCCACTTTGTCACACCTCTGGCCCAATTTAACCCAAGTTTAGTCATCCCCCTGACACTAGATTCAGTTTCACGATTGTTGCCACTTATCCTTCACAAATATGCCCAACCAAGGGAAATATTGAGTCTCCCTATATATTTACTACATCCATGTTCCTCATCAGTTCCTGATTTTATCCCGTGGATTTCATGAAGCCCTTTGCTTCTTAGATTCGGGTCTCCCTTTCTATCGACATCAACACAATTTCTAGAAGGGAGACAGTAACTTGGCTTTCATTACCTTTATAATGAGGAGTCTCGAACAACACAGAGAGACCCATCATTTATCTTTATTGTCTTTGACCCCCATGACATTTGATCTCAACACTTTATCATGTTGTGATGGGACTTACTTTGCGACTATTGCAGTTGTTTTGATATTTTTCGAAGACCTTTGAAATTTTATAGGATGTCAATGCCTATGTATCGTTGACACTTATTACTGGTGGAATCACCTCTTTTTAGAGTTTGTTCACCATCCAAATTGTCCTCTTCCATTATCAAACCGCCCCGGAGGGCGCTGCAGTTATCTATGTCAACATACAACTTCAATTATTGTCTAACAAATTTTGAGTCACATGAAATAAGCATGTGGCATGCCCGCCTCATTTGTACACAGTTTTATTTTTCCCACCTTGTGAAAGATTTGGGCCCTACAGGTTCCTCTCTCCCTCCAATGGGTCTCTCTCGTGATTCCCTTCAACACTCTTTCTTAAAAAATTACTCTTAGTCGAAGAAACATTGATGCATTTCGGCTATACATATGCTCCTAACCTCACACATTAGGGGGCATCTGTTATCACTAAAATTTCATCTACAAATGGTTACATGAATCCAACATCTCCAAACACCTATTAGTTCACCCACAGCTTCAAAAATACATTTCCAAAGGGCACAAAACTATACAACTAGTTATAAAATCAGCATGCACTAAGGATACAAAGGAAGCGCGTGCACGTGCGATAGTCGAAGAACTCTAGAAAAGAACACATGCACCTGATGCATGACTGTGGATGAAAAAATCCATGCATACCTCAGAATGACGCATTTATGATTTTGGTCAGCCTTCCACCCACTTCTGGTTCATCTCCCAAGTCGATTTGAAACCCAAATCTGAGATGAATCTGAGTGGGGGCCTAGTCAAAGAACTAAGGGTTCCCTTAAGAGCCCCTTCTTCACATTAAAGTCTGGTTGAATAATGCCTCAAATATTTTCGATAAAAAGAGGCCATGGGTGCACTATATTTTCAAGGAATTCATTTGTATTGTTGTGCTTCCTATATTTTCTCAGAGGAACCTCTTTCCTCATTAGAGCATACAATGACCATCTCATTTAGCAATTGATATTACCTCTTGAGTGAATGAGATTTGGATTTCCTCACCATTTCCTTCTAGTTTTCTATTTGTAAGAAGAGCTCAATCATTGAGGGTTCAAGAGCCCTCCCTTGGAGGAAGAGAGGACCCATAAGTCTCCCTTTCTCTTTGGTGTTTTTCCCACTAATACAACTTATCCATTGGTGGCATGAATGTTGTTTATTTTTATTTTTTTTTCCATTATGCACTCTAGTTTAGTTTCTTTTATTTTTATTAGCTTAGTTGTTTGTTTACTTCTTATGATTGATGTTTCTAAATCTTGCATTCACTGCTATCTTGTCCAGCTAACCCAAATGGACTTGTAAGCATCCTTATTTTTCTCATTTAGGTGATGAAAGGGACGCAACAAACCTAATTATTTATGTTCACATCTACCTTTGTGTTGAGTCCTTTTATGTCTATGGGATAATGTTTAACTAGATCATTGATTTTCCTCTTAGCCCCCGTGGCTAACTAAACTAACGTATATTTCTTATGCTTACTCCTTTGAAAGTGAAATATTTCAACAATGTTATAGTTTATGTAACCATGGCTATATCAATAATCAATTAAAATTTATATGGGTTGGTTATCAATCTTACCTTCCACTTCAATCATGGAAGATTGGTATTCTGCTTGCTTGTTGTCTAATGAAACATAAATCCTTGGAATTTTTCCTCCCATGTATTCCACCTTTTTATCCTATTGAATGTTGTGGACACTCCTCATCCTTTCCCCTTTGTGAGGTTGGACCCTATATAAATGATTTTCCTCACATCCCCAACGTTGTATCGGTTGTTTCCTTGGACTTTTCCCAAATGAATCTACATTCTTGTGCTCATTTTGGGTTGAATATCCTTGTTTATTTACTTGTGAGTTGTTCTTGAAAAAGGGTGGCTTAAAAACTTTCATTCTTTGCTCATTTTTACCCTTCATTTTGTCTTTCCAATATTTTTTGAAAATTGACCTTCCTCTTCTCTGCTCATAAAGATACTTTTGTCTCCTTATTGCCTCCTCATAAATCTTGGGGTGATCATATTATATCACAAAAGGAGGGTAACCGTCTCAAAAACCTTTGGATTTTAACTTTCTCATCATTTTTGAAGTACATATACTTTAGCAATTCAAATAATCTCTTCTCATATCCATCCATTCTCATGCTTCGCAACTTTAGTTCAAATAACTCTTTCGTCTTCCTTTCATAATAATGCTCAGAAAAATGTTTATCTTGGAAATATCCATTGAATTGCCTCCATAATATCGTATTCTCATCAAGGTGCTTGGATTTCTTAATTTGATCCCACCACATGGTTGTCTTTACTTGCAACTGGTAGATTAAAATTCTAGCTTCTAGTCTTGAGGGGTAATCATGTAGATAGAAATATTTCTTGATTTCCAACAGTCACGCTTCGATCTATCCTATTTTCCCATGCTGGCCATTTAAATTTGGTGGCTTGATTTTCCTAAGTTCACCTTGTAATATGTCTTCCTTGGGCCTTATTTTCTACCTGCTGACATGAGACACAATTGGGTTTCTCCCTAGCCCTGAACTTGCATGAGTTATTCTAGTGGATTTCCTTGGAGAATGATGGTGTCTGTTCATTCTTCTTGACTTCCTGTCATTCCCTTGATCATCTTTTCTGATATGGGATCTAGATGAGGTCACTTTTCTATCACTAGTTTCTTTCTTTGTGCCAAAGTATTCATTTTCTTGCTTCTGTAGCATTTTCATACTATAAAGTATCTCTACCCGAGCCTTCATAATCCTTTCATTATTGGCCTTATAGCTCTACACTTGTATTTGAATACTTCTCATAGTTACAAGCTCATGCCTACCTCTTCTTCCATTAGACCATGTCTTAGCATTTCCCATGTTGACATGAAAACCTTTGAATTATTCCTCATGGTTGTAATATCCTTAGGAATATTCCAAAATTATAGTCCTCATTTAAGAACCAAAATTATTTTCCTGTACCTCTAATTTTGGAAGAAATGCACATTTAATAATTATTGTTAGCACATGCATACTATAAAAAAATTCATTAATTTGAATATAGGTTATTGCTCATCACAATTTATGAAGCAAAAAATTCACTAAGTCAACTTAGACACATTAATTACTTAAATAAATTTATAATGACTATACTCATGCCTCAATTTGAATTATAAATGAAAGTTACAACCTTCTAAGGTTGCAATTTTCCACTCCTTGTTATGTTTTTACTAAGATGTAAAATTCTTTTATTACTTTTTGAGTAACATTTCATATCCAATTCAAAATTATGGGTGTATAGATATATTATACTCCTTGATACATTTCCAGTGAATATTCATTTGATAAAATCCAAGCTCTAATATGAAAGTTATGTTCTGAGGAAGTTTAGATTGTTTTCCCATTTTATCCCTGTATCCTACACATGTCTTCCTTCTCTTCTTGCACATTTTTATGTACCCAAATTCTAAATCCGGTTCCATGACTGACTTCTATGGTTCATAATATTATAGACTTCTCTTTTTCCCCAAACAAAATTTTGAGCATGTAGTTATTCCCTCTAGAAGTAAACGAGTGCCAACATTATACCCTTAATTGTTTTAGCTATATTTTTCTCATACAAAATATGTTTTATGTATGTGATAGATTGTTGGAAATCTCTCTTTGAGTTATTTTATTTAATATGAAGATATAGGGACAACCAAAGATACACCCAATTGTCATAAAAATTGAATGCTTAAAAACGTCATTTAGGACTTCAAAATCACCCCGCAAGATTAAGACATTCAAAAATATGAAAAATTCATTAAAAAATTGATTGTTTTACTATTGTAATAGCCTTTTAATCTGAATCAATAATCTATAAATTGAGGGAAATATCAATAATTGATTTTGAATTTATCGTCGATCAATCATTTCCTTTAGATGCAGAAACAACCTACCAGTTTTGTTGACTCAACCCTCAACCATCGACATTTTCCTTTGACAACAAATTTTTTAAATCATTGCTAAATTTACCGACCCTACCATCATCCATCAACCCTTCCTATTGGCATGAAAAAACACTTCACCAATTTGACCGACCTAACCATCATCCATCGGCCTTTTCTTGGTTGATGTGGAAACTATGTTGATGTGGCATGACACGTGGATGTTGATGCGGCATGGAATGTATAAAAATACATGGAAATATATATTATGTGGGATGACACACACATGCTTACATGCCATGACACATAATCACCATATTTCCCCTGGTCCATGATTGAAAATTTCTCTCGAAATAATTGAACACCTCATTGAATCTGTCGACCCCCATTCATAGACCATCATCAATCGACAATTTCCTTTGGACGCATGAAATATTTTGACAATTTTTTACGATCCCCAATCATTGTCCATCGATGATAGAATATTTCCTTTAGTTGACCCAAACTCTTTGCCAAAATTTCTGATCTAAACACCAACCATTGACAATTTATATTGGAAACGTAAAAAATATTCACAATTCTCATCGATCTGACCATCGATCATAATCCATTGACGATATCTCTTGGTCAACTCCAACACTTATAAATTTTCAGCCAAAACTTATTTCACTTATACATTCTCAACATGTCCTCAATTATTTGGTTGACCCTCTCCATTTTTCCATCTGATTGGGGATGGTATGTTGTGCTAAAGTTTAGATTTGTACCAAATCCTTTAAACAATGCCCTCCATAAATTGGAGGTTAAATTTGTATCTCTATCCAAGAAAATTGTCCTAGGTATCCCATGAAACCTAGCAATCTCTCTCATGTAAATCTATGCAATATTATCCATTATATGTGTTGTTTTTACAAGAACAAAATGAGCATCCTTTGTTAATTTTTCAACCACCACCATGATTGAATCATGTTGCTTATTTGTTCTGGGTAATCCTGTGATGAAATCCATGGTGATCACTTCCCAATTCTTCTCCAGGATGGGTAAAGGCTGTAGCAACCCTATTGAATGTCTATGTTCAGCTTTCACCTTCTGACATTCCATACATTGAACGATGTAATCAGAAACATCCTTTTTCATTCCCAATCAAAAGAATTGGCTTCTTACTACTGTAATTGTTTTCTGATAACTGGGATCTCCAACATAAGGAACATCATGCATTTCCTTCAATGCAAAATTCCTCAATTCTCTGAAACTAGGAACATAGATTCTATTCTCATGCATGAGTAATTCATCTTCATTTATCTCATACTCCTTTATTTTCTATTGTACATCTCCTTGATGTAAGATTTCCTTTACCTATAGGTAATGTTGATCTGTAACAAGACCATCTAAAATTATGCTCTTCAAGTTTGATTGATGCAAATTGAAAACAATAGCATGCATGAGATGCACTCTTCTACTAAGTGCATCAACAACTTTATTCTCTTTCCCTTTGATATGATTTATATTGACGTCATATTCACTTAAACATTCCAGCCATCTTGTTTTCTTGGCATTCAAGGTTTTCTGTTCAAAAAGATACTTCAGGCCAATGTGGTCCATCCTTAATTCAAATATCTTCCCCATGAGATAATGCCTCCACATCCTCAAGGCATGGACAATTGCAGCAAACTCCAATTCATGTGTGGCATAGTTCCTCTCATGCTCCTTAAGCTTTCTGGACTCATAACCAATGGCATGCCTATTGTGCATGAGGACTCCCCCAAGTCCTTCCTTACATGCATCTATACATACCAAAAAAATTTCATTTGGGTCATCAATATTTAACACAGGTGCACTAGCAAGTAATTCCTTCAACAGATTAAAATTCTCTTCACACTTAGGTGTCCATTCAAATTTAGTTCCCTTGTTTTGAAAGGAGGTGATAGGATGAAAAATATTATAGAAACCTATTATGAACCTTCTGTAATAACCATCTAATCCCATAAAAGATCTGACATCTGACACATTTCTGGGTGTTGGCCATCCTCTAATGGCTTCAATCTTCTATGGATCTATTTTTATGCCCTCCTCTAAAATAATATGTCTCAAGTAATGGATCTTCTTTCGATAAAAATAACACTTACTCATCTTTCAATACAACTGATGTTCTCTCTGCACTTGCAATACTAGTCTTAAGTGATGTTCATGCTCCTCTTCAGACTTAGAATAGACAAGTATGTCATCCAAGAACACTATAACAAACTTATACAAATGATTTATGAATTTGTCATTCATTAAGCACATAAAGATAGTCGGTGCATGTAAATGTGTTAAACCTACACAGAATAGATCTAGCTAGAAAATACTACACACATTTGCAGACATAAATTGAGAAAGAAGAAGCAAGATAGAAAGAATGGAAGAATTCTTATTAACCGTATTCCACACATAAAGAGTTAATAATTTACAATATATATAGGTTAAATAAGTAAATAATGAGCCATAGTGGTGGTCTAGATTGATCTGGACACACACAAGTAGTTACAAGAGTAAACTTCCACCTAGTCTAGTCTCTCGGGTAGTTATGGGAGTGAACTGTCACCTAGCTGAGTTAACTAGTCAACTAGTCTTTAGTTAATTTATTGAATAAAGAGTAGTGAGTTGGTGATGATCCTAATGTTGCATGGTGACAAAACCAATGCAACATCTAAACTCAACTCAACTAGTCAAACTGAAGTGACATCTGAAAGAGAATATTCTCCAGGTGGAATATTCTCCCCTAAAATATAGGAGACTCGATAATGACTAATTATGACTAAAAAACAAGGAATAACCTTAGGAAAAATAAATCCTAGGTGTGTGTGAAGTAACTCCAACACCCCTCCTTGAACATCACTATGGTGAAAATAAAGAATGGGTCCTGGCTAGGAGGCCATGTTAGGTTCCCAAATACAAAAGATACACTGAACTAAACGAGGAAAGAGGGAAAAATTCATGGTAACAAACCTCCCCCTCAAATTACAACGCATAAAATAAAAAATGAGAAGGAACAAAATGCAGTTGCTAAGCAACCATGTCCTTCACTCCTAGAAGACCTCGCAACTATGCAAGTTTGTGCTCTTTGAAGATTTTGTTGAAGATGTAGATGTCTGCACGGATTTGATGAAGTATATGCATCATTGATATTTCCACATATATTCACTTTATCTTCTTGTAATGAATAATATCCAAATAAATTTTGGATTAAATTTTGAAAACCGTACGGCCGTTTCTGGAAAAATGCTGAAATTTTGTTGATTTTGAAATGATCATAACTTTACTTTCCGAACTCCATTTCAAACTATTCTTTTTTTGAAATTGGATATTTTCCCGAGAGGAATTCAAATATCCAATTTTTTTCTGAAAATGTTTCTCATAAAATATCACAATGGAGTCTGATGTGTACGGATCCCTTTTTGAGTCCTGAGATGCATGCATGGTGCATGCAAAAGTGTCTGCATGTGACTCCTGAGACGCATGCATGGTGCATGCAAACGTTTCTGCATGTAAATCATGAGATGCATGCCATAAATCTTCCTCATGAATTTCAGAAAAAAATTCTGAAATAGAGTACATATCATCTTCAATTATTGGAATACAAATTTCTGCAAATACTTTTGTAGAAGACTCTTCATAATAAGAAGCCCGATCTTCTAATGGCTTCTCTTCTGGATCTATCTGTTGAACCTCCTGCATGAAATATTCACAATATTCTTTATTCCCAAATAGAACCTCCAATTTGGTCCATAATTCATTTGGAGTTAATCCTTGTGATTCTTCATATACTTGATGGAAAAGTTCGGGAGAAACAGACATGCTGATAATTCTTATGGCCATATCTTGTCTATTGAAAAAGTCATTTTTGTCATCGAAAAAATCAAGATCTACTTCCATTTCCATGGTTATTTGGTATAAGCCTCTGCATCTAAGATGAAGCAGATTTTTTGGCTTCCATTCCAAATAGTTATGAGGCATGAGAAGTATTTCCGATGAATAATCCATCTTTTTGTTGTCTTCAATCTTTTGTACCTGCAAAAAATGATTTGGTGTAGATTTTTTTTCCTTAGAACTCTGTCGGCTTTGATACCATGTAAATTTGTTGAACCTACATGGAATATATCTGTCTAGAAAATACTACACACATTTGCAGAGAGAAATTGAGAAAGAAGAAGCAAGATAGAAAGAATGAAAGAATTCTCATTAACTGTATTCCACACATAAAGGGTGAATAATTTACAATAGATATAGGATACATAAGTAACTAATGATCCATGGTGGTGGTCTAGATTGATCTAGACACACACCAATGCCACGTCTAAACTCAACTCAACTAGTCAAACTGAATTGTCAACTGAAAGAGAATATTCTCCAGGTGGAATATTCTCCCATAAAATATAGGGGACTGGATAATGAATAATTATAACTAATAAACAAGGAATAACCTTAGGAAAAATAAATCCTAGGTGTGTGTGAAGTAACTCCAACAGTGCATTGGTCAGTCCAAATGGCACCACTACAAACTCATAATTCCCATACCTGGTCCTAAAGGTTGTCTTATGAATTCCTTATTCCTTGATTCTTACCTAATGGTATCCCGACCTCAGGTCAATATTTGAAAATATCTTTGGTCCTCTTAACTAATCAAAGAGGTCATTCTGGGTAGAGGATACTTGTTCTTTATAGTATACTTGTTTAGTTGTCGAAAGTCAATACAGAGTCTCAAGGTTCCATCCTTCTTTTTGACAAACGATACTGGTGCCCCCCAGTGTGAAACATTTGGATGTATGTAGCCTTTCTTCAACAATTCCTCCAACTGTATTTTTTAATTCTTTTAACTTTGGGGTCCTCATTCTATAAGATTTTTTTGACATGCCATGTCACTTCGAAATTCTGGGGTCCACATCACTTCCAGGTGATGTCATCATGCCCCACCACTTGGGCTCTTCGAGCTTCATGAGTTTCCACACTAGCACACTTCCAATTCTCCTGAACTTTGAATTCCTAAACTGGTCAATCTGTTGACATGTGTCTCCCTTATTAGATGGTCCGTATTAACCCCAGACTTTGGGACTTAGGGAGATACTGCTGCAAAGATCAATGATTCTTTTTTATTAGCAATCAATGGTCCTCAATTACTTCCGAACTTCGGCTAATTATTTCCCTAGTGCTCCACTTTGCAAAACCTTCTGGAGTAATAAGTCCCTGAAGTGAGAGATCTGGTTCCATGTTTCCTTGTTGATGGACGCTCTAGATGAACTCTGGGCTTCAAGAATTTAGAAGTTCTATCCTTTCTCATTCGTATTTCTTCCGAAGTGGTTATCCACCGGAGTGTAGGATCTCCTACCACGTGTGCACTTTGATCAACAGCCTGGATCTATTTCAACTCTTCAGAGTTTCGATGTTCTAGCACTAACATGTCACTTCACTTAATTACTTTCAATTTTTGGGGACACGCATCGATGGTTTGGAGTAACCCGTCTTTCACCCCGCAATTATTCTGACGTAGAAATGTGACCCCTTAGTGAAACCATGGTTTGGATTGTGGGACCGCCTTGGAAAATTAATTGTTATGAAACTTGGAGCCCTACAATGCCTCCTGGCCATCGAACTCTCTCTCCAATGGGATCTGATAGTTGTGAATTAACCTTTTCTTTTCCCTCATTAGATGCCCCTTGTTCACCTGCCCTCTGATCCAATGATCCCATATCTCTCTTGATCCCACAGTGGTGATCGCTCTCGAATTCAAAGGGGACGGGCAGGATCCTTCGAACCCTTACCAAGGATATCTGACATTCTAACTCCTGCGTAGATTATGCAATGTCATTCCTCCTGATATTTTCAACTTCACAGTCAGAATTCGATCTCATTCATGAGACTCTGACCAACATACCCGACCTATACCATCTTGGTGTTTCAAACAAAATATTTGATGCCAATCTGTAACATATCCAACCACCAACATGACAGGGTATGCCACCTTCAAGCCCACTCTTGGAATTCTTTCTCTTACCGATACCCTTTTTAAATTAGTAAGGATGCATAAAAGAAAAGATTTTAATGACATACATAGAAATAACCAACAATCATTCATATTTTAAATATGTAATCAAACGATAAATAAATACACAGCAGAATACATTCATATACAGGTAGATAATACCATAACAGAGAGCACTTATCTTTGTAAAAGAAGGAACCAGTTGGCTTCAAACCAAGGATGTTCCACCCTATTAGCACTGAGAGTCACCCTCAGATTGCAAAAGGATAATCCCAGTACCCATTAGATTATTTTGTGGATGATTTACGAGTGGAGGTCAAATGGACAAAAACTCAGTACATAAATGATTCTAACATAAAGACTAGGAAGGAAATTCATAGGGAAGTGAGGGCCTCATTATCTTTAGTTAGTGATTTGAGTTTAAGGGAAAGAAGAAGGAAGACTTGGTGAGAAAGTGGACAAGTCTGCCATGGGCATCAGGTTTTATATTAATGCGAAAGTCTCAAATTTATATTAATGCGAAAGTCTCAAATTTGATACATAACCAGAGAACAACTCTGGTATGAAAATATTACAAAATAGGGAGCATTTCTCAACCAATTGACGACTAAAAAAAATCAAATGTAACATCCCCGACCACCCATGCCAAGGCATGCTACTCCAATGAACACTTTCATTCTCTGTATGGAACATATTGTAACATACCCAACATCCAAATTGAGCTATGCCAGATAAATTTTTTGAACTGCATGCAATAAAAATATATACAAACAGAACTCTTCTGAAAATATAATATAAAATGTAAACAAACAAATACATCTGTAAATGAATGGATTCATACTAAAATAATAGTAAACGTATACATGAAGCATATACATGAAATACCCATAAATATACAGACAATTATAACCACACATAGGATAAACCCATAAAAATAAACACGTAAATAATAATGAAGCATGTAAATTTATCACACAATTGACACTTATCTTGGTAATAATATCACCAAATGCGTGCAGACCTTCCACGAACCTCCCATCCTTAGACCACACTGTTCATCACTCTCAGCAGTGGGTCATCCCTGAGCTGGGACTAAACTCCACCTGGGTAAAGGGGTTCCTAACCAGGATAAAGGATCATGGAAAACAAGGAAGACTCTGTCACAGGTGCCTACTCAAACTAACATCCTACATTCCCTCATTCCCCACATGCCTGTCCCACCCCAGGAAGTGTTCCCTTTCTCTTATCAATAGTCCTTCAGCTGCTCCACTTCCTTTCTGAGCTTCAACAAATTGCCAGACAGGAAGTCTTAGAGCCCTGTAGTTGTAGTTTAGCAACTTCAAGAGATCAATTCCCAACAATTCTCTCATCCAGAGAGAAATATCTCATGGGCCTAACAACCCACCTCTTCAATATCCCATGGGCCTAACAACTCGCTTCTTCAGTCCATCTCTCAATCTAACCAGGTACACTAATAGGTATGGCTATGGATAGAGTTTCAGGTTCAATGACATGAAGGTACAAAGGATAGCTTAATGAGTGTGTGGATGATCATGGAATGGTTGAATGCATGACTGAGTGATGGAGGGAATCCCCCAAATGAACTAAGTCCAAACAATATGTATGCATGTCCCCAACTTGACACTTGTCATGTTGGGAGCTACTTTGGCCCACTTGTCCCCAACTTTGGAACTTAGGATAAAACAATTATCCATACTTTATACTAAAGAAATATTAATATAATATTCCTTTTTGGCTTAAGCTCCCTAGCTTAGCCCCTTTTCCTTTAATATTAATATTAAATTTTGTGCTTCAAATCTGATTGGTACATGCTAATGGTTATAGCATGCAATTCATGCACTCTTCTACTGAGTGCATAAGCCACTTTGTTCTCTTTCCCCCTAATATGATTTATATCAAAGTCATATTCACTTAGAAATTCTAACCATCTGGTTTGTCTAGCATTTAGAGTGGTTAATAAAATAAATATTTCAGACCATTATGGTTTGTCTTCAGCTCAAACCTTTTTCCGACGAGGTAGTGTCTCCATTTTCTCAAGGAATTCACTATGAATGCCAAATCCAAATCATGAGTGGTGTAGCGTCTTTCATGCTCCTTCAACTTCCTTGATTCATAACATATAGAAAACCCATTTTGAGTGAGGACTCCACCAAGTCCTTCTTTACATGCATCTCTACATACAATGAATTCTTCATTTGGGTCTATAATCCTTAGTATTGGAGCACTTGTTAATAATTCTTCAAGAGTTGGATACTCTTTTCACAATCCAATGTCCACTGAAACTTTACACCCTTGTTTTGCAAGGAAGTGATTGGATGTGCAATATTTGAGAATCCTTCAATAAATATCCTTTAGTACCCTGCAAGGCCCATGAATGATCTAACCTCTATCACATTCTTTGGCACTGAACATCCTCTAATGGCTTCTATCTTCTCAAGATCCACTGCTATCCCATCCTCTGAAATGTTATGTCCCAAATAATGAAATTGCTTTTAATAAAATGAACACTTACTAAATTTGGCATACAATTGATGCTCCCTTAATACTTGCAACACCATCCTCAAATGATGCTCATTCTCTTCTTCTGACTTTGACTATACAAGGATTTCATCCAAAAATGCAATGACAAACTTGTCTAAATATTCTCTGAAAACACCATTCATTAAGCACATGAAAACAATTGGTGCATTTGACAACCCAAATGGCACCACTGTGAACTCATAATGACCATACCTTGTCCTAGAGGTGGTCTTACTGATATATTCCTCTTTAATCCTTAGCCGATGGTATCCTAACCTGATATCTATCTTTGAAAATATCTTTGCATCCTTCAATTGATCAAAAAGATCATCATTCCTTGGCAAAAGATACTTGTTCTTTACAATCACTTTATTAAATTGTCTAAAATCAATTCACAATCTCAATGTCCCATCTTTCTTCTTCACGAACAAGACCGGGGCACCCCAAGGTGAAACACTTGGGTGTATATACCCCTTCTTCGGAATTTCTTCAAGTTTCAATTGCAACTCCTTCAGCTTTGGTGTACTCATTATGTAAGGAGTCTTTGACACTGGAGCTTCTCTAGGAATTAAATATATAGAGAAATCAATATCTCTCTTGTGGGGTAGTCCTGATACCTCCTTGAACACATCTTCAAAATCCTATAGGACTACATAATATTCAAAATTTGGCACCTTATCTTTATGTGTCTCTTCCATATGAGCTGCAAATAATTGACACCTTTTCCTGTAACATTTCTTCAGCTGCAATGCTGAAATTTCTCTGATGGTTACTAGCCTGGGAATTCCCTGCACTTTCCTTAGGTTCCCTTCCTTATCCAAGAAAGTAAATTCCTTGTTATGGCAGTCTAGGATAACATGATTCTAATCCAACCAATCCATCCCATTTAGATAGTCATAAGAACCTAAAGGAAACATGTTCAAATATGCCCTCGTGTTCAGTCCATTCATGTCCCTAAGACATGACTTAACCATCTCATTAAATTTTCTTTTGGCTCCAATAGCTAGTTGCACCAACCAAGATTTTCCATTCTTGCTTCTTGGAAAATGCAAACTTTCCACCATCTTAGGATCTATATAACTATGACTAGCTCCCGAACCAATTAAAATAGAAATGGTTTGGTTGTTTATCATACCTTCCACTTTAATCATATGTGACTGATACTCTACTTGTTTGTTGTTCAAAGCTGCATAGATCCTTGGTACATTTATGCCCATGTCCTCCATTGTTTCATCTTGTTGTACATTGTGGACAGTCCTCACTTTTCAACCTCTGTGAGGGAAATCTTTGAAATATGATCTCATTTACAACCCCAACATTGGATAGGTGGTTGCCTTGGCCTTTGACCCCATGTTTCAATCATTCTAGGTTCTCTAGAAGTTGGTTTTCCCTGAGTATTATTCCTGAAGAATGGTGGTTTAGTTCCCTTCTTCCTCTGATCCACCTTGAATTTCATTTTGTCTTCCCAAGCCTTTTGGAAAGTTGGACTTGCTTTTTGTTGATCATATAGGCATTTATCTCGCCTTATGGTCTCCTCCAATGTATTGGGATCATCATACTATATTTTTTCGCTGATGAATGATGGAAATCCACTCAAATACCTATGGATATTAACGATATCATCCTTAATTAAAGAGACATACTTCAGCAGTTCCAAAAACCTTCTCTCATATTCATTTATGGTCATACTCCCAAGCTTGAGTTCAAAGAACTCTTTTGTTTTCTTTTCATTGTAACTCTTAATCAAGTATTTCTTTTCAAAATACTTCTTGAGATCTCTCCAAGTAACATTTTCTCTTTAATGTGATGCACCTGCACAAGCTGATCCCACCACATGGATGCCTTTCCTTTGAGTTGATAGATGGAAATTATACCTTCTGCATGAGAAGAACAATTACGCAATTGAAAATACTTTCTCATTCCCAACAACCATGTCTCTACATCTTCATCCTTCTTGTTCTCACCATCAAATGTAACAGGTTTGATTTTGTTCATTTCTCATCATAGCTCATTTACCCCAGACCTATTATGCTTCCTGACAGGGAATGGACTTGAGATTTTGTGTTCCCTCTTATGGTAATTCCTCGGGGAGTTATGGTGATGTCTGCTAACACTTCTTGTTCTTATTTTCTCATTAGGAGACCTATGACTTCCTGATTTTCTTGAGGCACTCTCCTTATCCAATTTATTTTCTATTCTGTTCAAGCTCTACAATAAATTCATGTTGAAGTCATCTTGTTTCTACTTGTCTCTCATAATCCTTTCATTAACAACTTTATGGCTTTCGACATCCTTCTATAAATTTCTAATGGTATCTATCATATTCATTTTTTCATCCCTTCCTTCTCCATGTCCATTGGAGTTTGTTCCTTCAATGCCCAAATGGACATCCATCCCTTTAATCTCATCTTCCTAGATGAAAGTTCCTTGTGCCTCTTCCATCCTATGGACTCTGTGTTAATCCTAATCTGATCTGGTTGTTGTTAACTCTACAAAATATTCAACCAACAAAACTTTGCCAGGCTATCTGTTTCACCAATTTCATGAAAATATGAACCATTTTGGTTCAATAATATATCAGAACTCTTTCTTCTGATTTCTTGAAAAATTGAATGCCTAGATCAATTTTCTGGGTGCATGTTTAGATTCCACTGTCGAATACCTTTCCAACGCCTTCTCCCATGCTCAATTCTAAGTCTTGAGGGGAAATATATGGTCATTTGAACATTGCACATTAATTTTTCTATTCATTCTTCAACTTGGTGCAAGTCTTCACTGTAAATATGCATTTTTGCACCTACTCCATTGGAAATTCTATGGGATATTCATAGGGTTTCTTCATATACATATTATGGACACTCTGTCCAAGTTTCACTTGTTTCTAGGTTCTGGGCTGCTAGTTACATCTTGTTGAAGTTCTAGGCCAATTTCGTGTTTTTGGTCTCGAATGCTACAGGTACCTTATTTGACATAATAAACACTTTTAGCATGCCCATAAATTTAATTTAGCTCTGGGAATGTCTTGTATGGTTCAATTTCTTTCCATTGACTTCTCCTGTGCCTCAATCTGATTCCAAAGAAGAAATTTATGACTCTTTGAAGTTAGTTGGGTCTTAAAATTTACCCCCAATTGTTTGTGTTGTAACTTTCTCATAAAAGATCCGTTTGACGAACGGTTTACACCAATAGAAATCTCTCTCCGAGCTCATTTATTTGAGCTACAGAGAAAAAATATACCGTGGTATAGTTTGTTCCTATGGTTTTTCAGTAACTAAAAATGCTCTTAAGGGCCTAAAAAACGTGCTGCAAAAAGATGGTGGTCAAATGATATAAAATGTAACAGAAAATCATTGGTTTTTTGTTGTTGTTCACCCTTTAGATGACTTTGCATGCACAAATTTCAACCTGTATGCCCATATTTAGCATTTAAAACAACACAACAAGGTAATTCATGTTTCACACATCTATAACCACTGTGCATCACCTCTTTGTTCCACCAATAACTGGCGCACACTACTTTTGGGTCGTGTGCCAATATCCATCGCCCAAAATTTTGGTTCTTGCACTATTACCTGTTGTGCGCAATTTTTTTTTATTGTGCGTTGATATTCCATGTTCATTTCACTCTATCCATTGCACCATGCTAAAGTTTAGTACGCCCCCACCCTGAACCAATACTCTGTGCACACCATTTACTACATTGTTGTGTGAAAAATTGTGTGTGCAACAACCAAAATCATCTGTGTTGTGCCAATACTGTACACACCACGCGTTGTGTTCACATCGCGCAATGCTAAATTTAGCACGTGCACCCGCACACCAACATTTTTTTGTTAAGCCCTAATAGTGGCTTATTACCCCTTAAATGGGGCATATTACATTAGTAATGTTATTTTATTTATGTTGGCTTTATTCCATTAGTTGTAATTATACCTCCTAGTCTCCTATATATACCAAGGAGACATTTTCATTTGGAATCATCTTGTAGTTGAGCATTTATGTGGGGTAAAAGGAGGTTTCCCCCTCGAAGAGGCTTATTATCTGAAATTATCTCTTTTTCAAGGCATTGAGTACTTATTCTAAGGTTTTTGTATACTATATTGACATTTGGTCATTAACATATGGTATCAGAGCTCAAGGTCTTGGGGTTTCACTGCTGCATCTGAGACACCTTGGAATTTTCGATATAACTTTTTTTTCTACAATTCTTCAGAAGGAACGGATTGAAGTGTATTTAGTAGATAGATCAAGGTACGTTGGGTTAAAATTTCAGCTCCTGAGGCCTTACACTTTCAGAGATACAACCTATGGAATATAGGGTTCTGGAATCATCCTGAACTGAGTCATTGCGGAATTGTCACTATAAATTTTTGTATGTAACATTTCAGACAATGAAATCCAGAGGGTATTCACAGAAATTAGTAAGGTATCTGTGTTAAAACTTTTAGCTTCTGGTTCATCTTACATTTGTATATACACTCTATGGAATATTAGGTATCTGACTAGCCCTATTGACTAGTCTCACGAAGGTGTTCCAGGTAAAAAAATCATAAATTCTTCCTAGAGTATCCAAATTGAGTGAGACCAATTTCATTGGATAGCAGAAAATCTGTAGTATGTTTGATATGAGTTTCAGAATTTTATATCAATTATTGTGTGTGGGGCATGCTATACAAGTGAGATCTCCTGGAAAGACCAAAAATCAGCAAGTTGTGGGGAAGTTACCGTAAATTCCACTTGGCACATCCAATTTTGATCAAACCTATGGCATCGTAGAGAAGAAATATCATAGAACTACAAAAAAGAAAGTTTCATACCCAGAAGGATCGAAACTTGGGAGATACAACAGATGAAAGATTGTCTAGCAGAACCACCTCAAAATCAAGGTTCAAAAGTGATACTTGGCCAACATGCCACCCAAAAAGGGAACTTCTACACCAAATAAGCCTCCAAATAATCCTACTTGGACTCTTGATGAAGGTGAATAAATGCGTAGGGACAAAAATGATTTACAAAAGAAGACAATAACGAAAGATGAGCTACAAGAGATGATGGATTCAACAGAAGCTAAGTTTGAGGCAATAAATACTAAGATGGACTCTTTAAAAGGGGATATCATGGAAGTATTGAAAAATTTCGTAATAGAGAGGACACATGAAAGTGAAAATGCATCCCATGAAATTCATGATGAGGACACAAGGAAGGTGAATCAAGAATGGAGAAACTCTAACCTTGGGTTGAAGACCAACCACGTTCCTAAGATCGATATGAGCAAGCTTGATGGCAAGGACCCTATCACATGGATACTTCATATGGAACAATTCTTTGATCTACATAATGTGCCACATACACAAAAGGTACGAATTGTTTTTTTTATATTTAGAACCCAATCAATTTGTATGGTATAGATGGCTTTGTTCTCACAAAACACTTGTCACTTGGGCAATTTTCATGGAAGAAATGATAGCACACAATGAGGATACAAAGAGCAATACCTTCTTTAGCCAATTGATAAATCTCAAGCAAAAGGGTTTAGTTACAGAGCACATTGATAACTTCCAAAGATTGAATATAAAGGTAATAGATATTCTAGATGAGCACTCGATTGATGTATTCATAGGAACTTTAAGAGATAACATTCAACATGAGGTTCGCCTTTGGGAACCCAAATCATTGGAGAATGCATTTAGGGTGGCAAGAAATGTTGAAATTAAAAATATGGCTATGGCT
>ML815462.1:97345-134582 GCA_009831015.1 Picea engelmannii | reverse complement strand
ATTGGGTGTTTTTAAGACTACAACCATACAAACAGATGTCCCTCAAGCAAGCCAAGAAGGATAATAAATTATCACCAAAGCACTATGGCCCTTATAAGGTGTTGCAAAATATTGGTACTATGGCATAGAAATTGGAGTTGCCTGCATCTTCACGAGTACACCCATTTTTCCATGTTTCATGCTTAAAGAAGGTTATAGGCAACAAGATCCCAGTTCAAACTATATTGCCAGAACTTGATGAGGAAGGAAAAATCATATTGGATGCTGAAGCCATCACTGACACAAGAATTCACCAGCTGAGGAATAGATCCATTTCAGAGTATCTCATTAAATGGAAGAAACTACCAGTTGAAGATTCCACTTGGGAAGATGATTCTTTTATATAGAATCATCCAGAGTTATTCAACCATTGCAGAAAACACTTGTCTCAAGGGGAGGGGCGTTTTAAGCCCTAATATTGGCTCAATACCCCTTAATTGGGGAATATTACATTAGTAATGTTATTTTATTTATGTTGTCTTTATTCCATTAGTTGTAATTATACCTCGTAGTCTCCTATATATAACAAGGAGACATTTTCATTTGGAATCATCTTGTACTTGAACATTTATGTGGGGTAAAAAGAGGTTTCCCCCTTGAAGAGGCTTATTATCTGAATTATCTCTTTTTCAAAGCGTTGAGTACTTATTTTGAGGTTTTTCTATGCTATATTGATATTTGGTTCTTAACATTTTCCGCATGGTGCCAAAATTTAGTGCGTGCACCCGCATACCAAAATGTTTCCGCGCGGTGCAAAAAATTAGTGCGCACAACTGCACACAAACCTTTTTTCATGTGGTTCCCAAAATTTAGTGTGCCCACCAATATTTTTTAGTGTGGTGCCAAAATTTACATATCACAATATTTTTACTGCGCATCATGCATTTTTAGTGCGCCCACCTGTGCACTTTCATTTTTATGCACATTAATTCCTTATGAATTCCGCTGCAGAAATTTGGAGCTTTTGCTTAATGTCTTTTTCCCAATTTCTACCATAGACATTTTGAAACTACGAAATTTGTTCAATTTCACCTTGATAACACCAGTTCAACCTCTGCAACAACAAATCGCTATGGGTTGACATTTCTGGAATGAATTTTTTTTTTCAAACTCAAGTCACGAATTGAGAATTTTAATTACTAATCTCGCTCCAACATTCATGGCTTCACTGTAACTTCAAATTCAACCAATTCCAGGTCTAAATTTGTTATAAAATATATTAAATCAATAATATCTCACAACATGGACGAATTTCTCAATTTTCCCATGATTTTAACAACAGAAATTGGGGCTTTTTCCCAATTTTGCACCATTGTTGTTACTTTTTACCATGGACACTCTGCAACCAGAAATTTGGCCACTACAAAATCATTCCTCTATGAAATTTCTCTTCAACTCAACTTGCTCAGCCCATCCAGGCTCAGTGTTGAAAGTTGAAGCTCTGATACCATATTGTAACATCCTTGACCACCCATGCCGAGGCATTCTACTCCAAAGAACACTTTCATTCTCTCTGTGGAATACATTGTAACATACCCAACATCCAAACTGATCTATGTCACATAAATATATACACACAGAACTCCAAACTGATCTATGCAATTAAAATATATACACACAGAACTCTTGTAGAAATATAATATAAAGCGTAAACAGACAAATACATCTATAAATGCACAGATTCATACTAAAATAATAGTCAATGTATACATGCAACATATATAGGAAATAACCATAAATATACAGATAGTTATAACCACACATAAGATAAACCCATAAAAATAAACACGTAAATAATAATGCAACATGTAAATTTATCACACAATTGACACTTATCTTGGTAAGAATATCACCAACTGTGTGCAAAGCTTCCATGAACCTCCCAACCTTAAACCACACTACTCATCGCTCTCAGCAGTGGGTCACCGACGATATGGGATTAAACTCCACACGGGTAAATGGGTTCCTAGCCAGGATAAAGAATCATGGACAACAAGGAAGACTCTGTCACAGGTGCCTACTCAAGATAACAACCTATAGTCCCTCACTCCCCACATGCATGTGCCACCCCAGGAAGTGTGCCCCTTATTTTCTCAACGGTCCTTTGGTTGCCCCACTTACTTTTCGGGCTTCATCAACAGGCCGAACATTAAGCATTAGAGCCCTGTAGTTATAGTTTAGCACCCTCAGGAAATCAATTCCCAACAATTCTCTCACCCAGAGAGAAATTTATCACGATCCTAACAACTTGCCTCTTCAATATCCCACGGTCCTGAAAACCCGCTTCTTTAGTCTAGCTCGCAATGTAACCAGATACACAAATAGGTATGGCTATGGATATAGGTTCAGGTACAGTGACATGAAGGTAAGGAGGATATCTCAATGAGTGTGTGCATGATCATGGAATGGTTGAATGCATGAAGGAAGGATGGAAGGAATCCACCAAATGAACTAAGTCCAAACAATATGTATGCATGTCTCCAACTTGACACTTTTCATGTTGGGAGGTACTTTGGCCCACTTGTCCCCAACTTTGGAACTTAGGATAAAATAATTATCCATAATTTATACTAAACAAATATTAATATAATATTCCTTTTTGGCTTAATCTCTCTAGATTAGCCCCTTTTCCTTAACATTTATCACCCCCATTTCCCTAACTAGTGGAGTTTAGTCCCCCATGCTCTTTTATCATGGTCGGTTTGCATGCATCGATGTATTTTATATTAATGATGAGACATACACAAAAGTAGGCGCACTGGCCTTTAACATCTAGGTTGTCCGGCCTAATAATAAAAGAAAGGGCTCACTAGCCTATAAAAGAAATCATATACACAAAGGCTCCTTAGCCTCAAAATCACATGCACTTAAGTTGTTGCACACAGTATCCTAGAATGTGCACACTTCCTCATTTTACTGAGAATTACATGCGTGCACTATGCCATGAAAGGTGCATACAAAACTTATATCAAACAACTCAGCAACTTAGGTATATTTTTATTTACATGTACAATTGGGTTCGGCCTAGGGATATTAGATCAAAAATACCTATTTATACTCAAATCAGTCTCGACTATCAGGAGTGTGATCTGATTAATACATTCAAAGCCTTCCATCTTCGTTTTGTTCTGTCAAACTGAGCGTGGATCCTCCTGTCAGAAACAAACTCATCTCAGTAAGGGCATGTAGGAAAACTCTTCCACTATGGTACCTTGGGTTGACAGCTCTGTCTCCATGACCAACTCCTCCATGCCTTCCATTTATGGGGTGATTCGATGTTTCAACCACCCATCCTTCCTTCCATTAGCTTCTTTTCCTCGGGAATTCAATGAAACTTAATGCCCAGGGGGTGGCTACGTGCTTCTCTTGGATAGGATGCTATATAAACATGCAATTGTGGAGCTGCTCAAAGGTGGTTTGGATTCACACCTATTTGAGGCCGCAATTCACCACCGCCCATCGCATATCTATTTTTCCTTACCATGGTTTCAATTGCGGGACCGCTCAAGAATTTTATTGATCGAGCGAGTTGCATCCCCGCAACGAAGTGTGTCCATTGATCTGGCCCTAGTCGGCGATGTGGGTGCACCTGCTAATTCTGGTGCCACCGCTAGATTTTATCCGCCTGCCAATTTGGGGCTTGCTAAAACTGTGTTTTTAGGTGGGGCGCTACTTTTGGGATTGAACAATAGCACCTCTCAGAGGATGATCCGATGTGGTGGGATGACATCACCTTGTTGATATGTCATGAAATACAAGTTGCACATGTCACTAGGATACAAGAAAATGATATGCCCATGGGTGCCTCGATTGAGTGCCATGTGTTATTGCCAGATGGGTGCCAGATGTCATGATCAACGAGAAGGCCACACGTCTACACAAATTACTGCCATGTACTTGGCACTCTAGGGATTAGGTGCCAGCTCCTTTTGCTTTGGCTCCTTCCTAGATGTGACCTAGGGCCATGACCTCATGTAATTACATAGTTGCGGGCGTGACCAAGGGTGGATTTGAAACCAAACTTCTTTTTTCCCCGCAATTCACCACAAGACACCACATGTCCCTTTCTCAAAACTGTGGTTTCGATTGCGGCCCACCCTCAATATTTTAAAACCCGAGCATCTTCTAACCCCACAATTGAGCGTGACTGTTGATCCTATGATATTGGATGGGGCTTCACGATCAATGGCTCAAATATTCCCCCTTCAAATCGATGGATCAGATCTCCCCTTTTCAAAACGACGATCAAGATTTTCTTCGTGGTTTGGGCTTTAGAGATCTCTCCAACTGCTTTTACCCGAAGCTAGCAATCCAATGAGGCATTTCCTCCATCGATCGACGATTGAGATCTATTTTGGGATTCGAGCTTCAAATTTTATGAATGGATGGTCCAGATTCACTTCAGGCATTCGACACTTCAAGACCTCTAGCACTTTAGCTCTTCGACACTTCGGGGACTTCGAGACTTCAACACTTTGACTCTTCAGGACTTTGACACTTCGGGCTTCAGTTGGCTTGGATCATTTCGGGGGTTCAGGCTTTGGATCTTCGAGAACTTTGCACACACTTCTCACTTCAAATATCTAGAAGCCCATTTCCATGAACCCTTGGATCGATTGCCACCTATCTCCCTCAAGATCAATGACTCATGATCGCTTCGGGCCTCGGGACTTTGGAATTTTTCTCTAGCACTATACTTCGCACAATTATGGAATTTTGAATGCCAAGGGGGCACTAATATGAACTTCACAAGGGATCTCCATCGTTGAAAACTGAGCCTGCCTATTTTCTTCCAGCCCACAAATAGACCTCTTTGAGTATTGTGCTTTGATGCTTTCTGTGCAGACCACGAACTCGGATGACCTCCTGCCCTTGAAAACTATATGTGATAACATTTGGCTCCACACTGGATGGCATACTCCCTGTGAGATCCCAAGAACAAGCAGTTCCAGGGCCTTAGCTTTGGGTTATGGAGTTGAGCTCAAAACATTTCGCTAAAAGCCAACATGTACATTATTCTACTTACAAAAGGGAAAAGAACACACATGCTCCAAAAGGACCTTATTTTTGTACATTCCTAGACTAACTGATTTTTACAAAGTTGTTGGAGTTACTTCACACACACCTAAGATTTATTTTTCCTAAGGTTATTCCCTGTTTATTGGTCATAATTAGTCATTATCCTGTCTCCTATATTTTAGAGGAGAATATTCCACTCGAAGAATATTCTCTTTCAGTTGAAACTTCAGTTTGACTAGTTGAGTTGAGTTTAGATGTTGCATTGGTTTTGTCACCATGCAACATTGGGATCATCACCAACTCACTACTCTTTTTTCAGTCAGTTAACTGAAGACTAGTTGAGTAGTTAACTTAGCTAGGTGGCAGTTCACTCCCGTAACTGCCTAAGAGACTATACTAGGTGGTAGTTTACTATCTAGACCACCACTATGGCTTATTATTTAAACTCATTTATTCTATATATATTGTAAATTATTCACTCTTTGAGTGTGGAATATGGTTAATGAGAATTCTTCCATTCTTTCTATATTGCTTCTTCTTTCTCAATTTCTCTTTGCAAATGTGTGTAGTATTTTCTAGCTATATCTATTCTATGTAGGTTCAACACATTTACATGGTATCAGAGCTGACATACTACTAAGCAAAACCTACACCAAATTATTTTTGCAGCTACTGAAGATTGAAGACAACAAAAAGATGGATTATTCACTGGAAATACTTCTCACACCTCATAACTATTTGGAATGGAAGACAAAAATTTTACTTCTGCTAAGATGCAAAGGCTTATACCAAATAACCATGGAAATGGAAATAGAGCCTAATTCTGTCGATGAGAAAAATGACTTTCTCAATAGACAAGATGTGGCCATAGGAAGTATCGACATGTCTATCTCTCTGGAATTTTTCCATCAAGTATATGAACAATCACAAGCATTAACTTCAAATGAATTATGGACCATATTGGAGGTTTTATTTGGGAATAAATAATATTGTGAAGATTTCATGCAGGAGGTTGAACAGATAGAGCCAGAAGAGAAGCCATCAGAAGATCAAGTCTCTTATTATGAAGAGTCTTCTACAAACGTTTTTGCAGAAATTAGTATTCCATTAATTGAATATGATATCAACTCCATTTCAGATTTGTTTTCTGAAATTCATGTGGAATATATATGGCATGCATCTCAGGAGTCACATGTAGACACTTTTGCATGTGCTATGCATGCATCTCAGGAGACAAAAAGGGAGCCACGCACATCAGATGCCATTATGATATTTTATTAGCCAAATTTACAGAAACAAATTGGATATTTGAATTCCTCTCGATAAAATATTCAATTTCAAAAAACAAATCATCCAAAACGGAGTTCGAAAAGTGAAGTTATGATTGTTTTAAAATCAACAAAATTTCAACATCTTTCCAGAAACGGTCGTATGGTTTTCAAAATTTCATCCAAAATTTATTTGGATATTATTCATTACAAGAAGATAAAGTGGATATGTGTGGGAATAGAAATGATGCATATACTTCATCATATTCGTGCAGACATATACATCTTCAACAAAATCTTCAAAGAGCACAAACTCAACATGGTTTCTCAACAACTGCCTTTTGTTCCTTATCATTTTTTATTTTATGCATTGTAATTTGAGAGGGGGTTTTGTTC
This sequence comes from Picea engelmannii, assembly GCA_009831015.1. Lineage (NCBI taxonomy): Eukaryota > Viridiplantae > Streptophyta > Pinopsida > Pinales > Pinaceae > Picea > Picea engelmannii. The sequence goes on along the minus strand of ML815462.1, from coordinate 127,860 downwards.
CCATGAGGTTTTCCCTCTTTCCTTGTTTAGTTCAATGTATCTTTTGTATTTGGGTACCTAACATGGCCTCGTAGCCGGAACCCATTCTTTATTTTCATCATAGTGATGTTTAGGGGGGGGTGTTGGAGTTACTTCATACACACCTAGGATTTATTTTTCCTAAGGCTATTCCCTGTTTATTGGTCATAATTAGTCATTATCCAGTCTCCTATATTTTAGAGGAGAATATTCCACCTGGAAAATATTCTCTTTCAATTGACACTTTAGTTTGACTAGTTGAGTTGAGTTTAGATGTTGCATTGGTTTTGTCACCATGCAACATTGGGATCATCACCAACTCACTACTCTTTCTTCAGTGAGTTAACTGAAGGCTAGTTGACTAGTTGACTCAGCTAGGTGGCAATTCACTCTCGTAATTTCCTAAGAGACTAGACTAGGTGGTAATTTACTCTTGTAACTATTGGTGTGTGTCCAGATCAATCTAGACCACCACAATGGCTCATTAGTTACTCATTTATTCTATATATATTGTAAATTTTTCACTCTTTGAGTGTGGAATATGGTTAATGAGAATTCTTCCATTGTTTCTATCTTTCTTCTTCTTTCTCAATTTCTCTCTACAAATGTGTGTAGTATTTTCTAGCTAGATCTATTCTATGCAGGTTCAACACATTTACAAAAGTGCCAGGTGAAAACAAACTTCCACCATAGCCACCCAAAATGTCTGGTAATATAATTCTTCTCCTTACTGCAAATGACCCACAACAGGTAAAGGAAGTATGGCAACATAAAGAAACCATGTATTGGAACACTGAAAATACCCCCAAATGATGATAAGATGAATAATTTTGCAGGCTCCAATGCTTTTGGAAAACACAGTTCCATATATAACCCCACAGGGTCACAAAATTTATAATCAAGAAAGAAGGTCTGGTAAGAAACTACCTCTTGTCCTTCATTATTTCTCACCCATCGTTTGATGTTCTCATAGTGTACAAGTGGGAGGAGGACTGATGAAAGTTGGCTACTTAGATCAGTCCTGACTATCAGGAGTGTGATATGATCAATACATTCAAAGCCTTTCGTCTGCATTTTCTTTTGTCAGACTGAGCGTGTATCCTCTTGTCAAAAACAAACTCAGCTCAGTATGGGCATGCAAGAAAACTCATCCATCATGGTACCTTGGGATGACAGCTCTATCTCCATGACCATCTCCTCCACACCTTCCATTTATGGGTTGAGTCGAGGTTTCAACCACCCATCCTTCCTTCCATTAACTTCTTTTCCTCGGGAAATCAACAAGACTTAATGCTCAAGGGGCGGCCACATGCTGCTCTTGGATAGGATGCTATATAAATGAGCGATTATGGAGCCACTCAAATGTGGTATGTGTTCACATCGATTTTGAGGCCACAATTCACCACCTCTCGCAACGTATCTCTTTTTTCTTACCATGGTTTCAATTGCAGGACCGCTCAAGAATTTTATTGGTCAAGTGACTTGCATCCCCGCAATGAAGTGTGGCCATTGATATGGCCCCGGTCTGTGATATGGGCACACATGATAGATCTATCACCATCACTGGATTTTATCCCCCTGCCAACTTCGAGGCCCACTAAAACTACACTTTGGGGTGGGGTGCTATTTTTAGTGTTGAACAATAAAACCTCCCGAAGGATGATCTGACGTGGTGTCTTGACGTCACCATGTTGATGTGTCATGAAAGAGAAGTGACGTGTTTCACTAGGAGAAAAGAGAATGATATGCCCACAGGTGCCTAGACTGAGTGCCACATGTTATTCCAAATGGGTGCCAGATGTCATGACCGATGAGCGCGCCACATGTCTACACTAATAAATACCATGTAATTGGTTCTCCAGGGATTGGGCGCCATCTCCTTTTCCTTTGGTTCATTCATAGATGTGACCTCGGGCCATTACCTTACGTAATTATGTGATTGCGGGTGCGGCCAAGGGTGGTTTTGAAACCAAACTTATTTTTTCCCCACAATTCAGCACGAGACACCACGTGTCCCTTTCTCAAAACTGTGGTTCTGATTGCAGCTCACCCTTAATATTTTAGAACCTGAGTATATTATGACCCTTCAATTGAGCATGACCATCGATACCATGATATTGGATGGGGATTCACGATAAACAACTCAAATATTCCCTCTTCAAATCGATGTATCAGATCTCCCCTTTTCAAAACAACGACTGAGATTTTCTTCATGGTTCAGGCTTCATTTCTTTCAAAACTCAAACCTTATCTCTATCTAAGTGATTTTACCTAGATTTGGAGATCCACTGACACATGTCCTCCATAGATCGACTATTGAGATCTATTTTGGACTTTGGGATTCAGATGCTATGAATGTGAAGCATGAAAATCTCTCGGAGGAAAAACTCCGAAGCGAATGATATGTCGCCGCATCTCCCCGCCAATCAATGGTCCAGATTCACTTCGTACCTTCGAAACTTCGAGACCTCTATCACTTCATCTCTTCGACACTTTGAGGGCTTCAACACTTCAACACTTTGTCTCTTCAATATTTCGGGACTTCGAGCTTCGGTTGGCTTGGATTATTTTGGGAATTTTGGCTTCATCTCTTCGAGAAATTTGCACACTTCTCACCTCAATTCCCCCGAAGCCCATTTCCACGATCCCTTGGATCGGTTGCCACCTATCCCCATCAATACCAACAAATCATGTTCTCTTCAGGCCTCGGGACTTCAAAGTTTTCTCTGGCACTATAATTTGCACAATTATGGAATTTTGAATGCCCCCAGACCGCTAATCTGAACTTCATAGGGGATCTTCATAGTTGAAAAAAGAACTCGCCTACTTGCTTCAATCCCGCAAATAGACTGCTTTGAGTACCGCACTTCGATGATTTCTGTGTAGAATAGGAAATCAGACAACCTACTTCCCTTGACAACTATATGTGATAAAATTTGGCTCCACAGGGGATGGCATGCTCCCTATGAGCTGCCAAGAACAAACAGTCTCAGTGCTTTAGCTTTGGGTTATGGAGTCAAGTTCAAAACACTTCTCTAAAGGCCAACATGTACATTATTCTACTTACAAAAGGAAAAAAAACACACATGCTCTAGAAGGAGCTATTTATGTACATTCCTAGACTAACTGATTTTTACAAAGTGTTAGGTGAAAACAAACTTCCACCATAGCCATCCAAACTGTCTGGTAATATAATTCTTCTCCTTACTGCAAATAATCGACAACAGGTAAAGGAAGTATGACAACATAAATAAAACATGTCTTGTAACACTGAAAATATCCCCAAATGATGATAAGATGAATAATTTTGCAGGCTTCAATGATTTTGTAAAACATAGTTCCATATACAACCCCATAGGGTCACAAAATTTATAATCAGGAAATCTCGACGGGTAAGAAAATACCTCTTGTACTTCATTATTGTTCACCCATCGTTTGATGTTCTCAGAGTGTATAGGTGGGATGAGAACTGATGCAAGTTGACTGATACCAGGTGATATTTTGTCATTTACAGGTTCCAGAAAGGAGACATGTTGCACATATAGATCCTCCTTTTTATTTTCCATGGCTTTCCCAAGGATCAGATTCATAATAATCATAAACATGAACCATGGAAAATCTCTTCTCTTTTTCATCTTCGTTGGGATACTCATCAAGTGTTGGTTGTTCTTGGTCAGTATTTGAAATCACTTCTTCATCATAAGCATGGCTTCCAAAAACATTTGTTTCAAGGACCAGAGTATCTCCTACATTTCCTTCATAAGAGAAGCAAGCAAAATTTTCCTTCAATTCTTCTATTTCTGCAGAAAGTGATTTTACCCTCTTTTTTAAATCATTCAAGGCATCTGCTTCATTCTCATCGCCTTCATAACAAATAGCTATAACTTGAACACGGCCAGGAGAAAAATCTACTACATAATACACTTTCTCTTCATCATCAAAATATTCAAAAGTGAGATGTTGATCTTCATGAATGTTTAAACCAACAGATACATTTGTATCTTCACTTTCCCTCTCAATCAGATCTTTACTAGACTCATCACTTGCAAAACATTCTATCATCTGTTGGATGTGGAATACAAACTTCTCACAATAGTTATCAAGACTAAGATGAGTCTTGTAAATCTTCTCGTAATATGAATTAAAAGCATCATGAAAATCCTTCAAAGAATAGATATTAGCAACAAGAATATATTGACACCATTCATGAGAAAGTTCTTCTAAATAAAATTTGAACATCCTGATCAAGACATCCTCGTGAAAAAAACCATGTTCAATCATGCATATATGAAAATCAAATAAGTGCTTACTAGGATGGTCATGCTGGCTTTTTCTGAATCTCATAAGATAATCATCCCATTCAGTTATAGTCCACATTGGATTTGGATAACCATCTATGGATGATAAATTGAATGGGGAAAACCTCTTGGATAGGATAGCCTCCATAGCAATTTGATTTGTCTCCCTTCAGTAGAGTTACCAACATATTCTGCATAGTGGATTCGTCAATAGATTTTCAAACAATGGAGTCACCATGGTGAAATATAAGCACTCAGAATAACATGTCCAACTTCAGTTCACCATCTAAAACTAGATCTCTTCATTGTCATTTTCCCAGGGAGATTTTCAATTTGGGACAACAACCTAAAACCTTCTTGAAAAAAATTTCCGTTCTTGATAATATTCTCTGGGTCAGATTGAAGTGTTTTTCAGAGGTAGATGTGGAGTAGACCTCATGTGTCTTCCTCTAGGAGCCACAACTGAAACAATGGATTCACCAGGTGTAAGTTTCAATCGTCAAGGTATTGATTTATGATGCACCTTCATAAACATAACTTCTTTGTTGTTCAATCCCATGGAAATGTCTTCAATTCGTTCCCTGACAATGACACCGTGAATGATAGAACTGAGAGTCACCCTCATATTGTGAAAGGATAAGCCCATTACCCATCAGAGTATTTGGTGGATGTTTGATTTATGAGTGGAGGTCAAATGGACAACAAATCAGTACATAAATTATTCTAACACAGAGACTGGGCAGGCAATGCATCGAGAAGTTAGGGCCTCCATAAATTCAGTTAGTGATTTGAGTTTAATGGTGAGAAGAAGGAAGACTTGGTAAGAAAGTGGACAAGTCTACCATGGGCATCAAGCTTTCAAACAACTTGGTGAAGAAAAACTTAGGCTCAAGAGTGCTCTTGAACTCAATCTTTAGACACTGAAATATGTCAAAGAAACACAATCACAACAACATAGTAATCGAACCTACATCACAATACAAATATGACAACTCGAATGGATCCTCCATGCCTGAGTCCGCTAGTGTGAGGAGAAATAAGATAACAAGGGAGATGACTAAAACTGGTCACAATACCACTGTAATAAAACCTACATTACAATAGAATCACAACCCTCGATTGGATCCTCCATTCTCGAGTGTTTTAGCACAGTTTTTACAGAGACATGAAAATAGGTTGAATTCTATTAATGCAAAGGTGTCAAATTTGATACATAACCAAAGAACAACTCTGGTATCAAAATATTACAAAATAGGGAGCTTTGCTCAACCAATTGACGACTAACAAAATATCAAAACTACCTATTTATACTCAGATCAATCTTGATTATCAGGAGTGCGATCTGATCAATACATTCAAAGCCTTCTGTGTACATTTTATTCTATCAGAATGAGTGTGTATCCTCTTATCAGACGCAAAATCAACTCAGTATGGGCATGCAGGAAAAATTGTCCACCTTGGTACCTTGGGTAGACATATCTGTCTCCACGTCCAACTCCTCCCTGCCTTCCATTTATGGGGTGAGCCGAGGTTTCAACCACCTATCCTTCTTTCCATTAACCATTTTTCCTCGGGAACTCAACGAGGCTTAATGTTTAGGCAGCGACCACATGTTTCTCTTGGATATGATATTATATAAAAGCACAATTGTAGAGCCATTCAAAGGTGGTTTGTATTCACATCACTTTTGAACCCACAGTTCACCACCTCCCTCCATGTATCTCTTTTTCCTTACCATGGTTTCAATTGAGGGACCGATCAATAATTTTTTTGGTCGAACAAGTTACATCCCCATAATGAAGTGCGGTCATTGATCTGGCCTCGGTCTATGATATGGGAACACCTGTTAGATCTGGAGCCACCGCTAGATTTTATCTGCCTGCCAACTTCGAGGCCCGCTAAAACTGCACTTTGGGGTGGGGCGCTAATTTTGGTGTTGAACAATAACATCTTCAAGAGGATGATCCGACATGGTGGCCTGACATCACCATGCTAATGTGTCATGAAATAAAAGTGACATGTGTCACTAGGAGACAAGCGAATGATATGCCCATAGGTTCCCGAACTGAGTGCCATGTGTTATTTCCAGATGGGTTCCAGATGTCATGATCGATGAGCACACCACATGTCTACACTAATTATTGCCACATACTTTGCACTCTAGAGCTCGAGTGCCAACTCCTTTTCCTTTGTCTCTTTCCTAGATGTGACCTATGGCCATGACCTCACATAATTACGCGATTGCGGGTGCGACCAAGGGTGGTTTTGAAACCAAAATACTTTTGTCCCCGCAATTCACCACCAAACACCATGTGTCCCTTTCTCAAAACCATGGTTCTGATTGCGGCCCACCCTCAATATTTTAAAAATAGAGCATCTTATGACCCCGCAATTGAGCATGACCATCGATCCCATGATCTTCCATGGGGCTACACTATCAGCGACTCAAATATGCCCCCTTCAAATCGATGGATCAGATCTCCCCTTTTCAAAATGGCGGTCTAGATTTTCTTCGTGGTTCGGGCTTCAGAGCTTTCAAAACTCAAACCTGGTCTCTCTCCAAGTGATTTTACACGGAGCTGGTGATCCACTGATGCATACCCTCCATAGATTGACAACTGAGATCTATTTCATACTTTAGGCTTCAGATGTTATGAATGTGAAGCATGAAAATCTCCCAGAGGAAAAACTATGAAGTGAATGATCTGTTGTCGCGTGTCCCTACTAATGGATGGTCTAAATTTGGGACCTCTAGCACTTCGACTCTTTCACACTTTGGGGGATTTGACACTTTGAAACTTTGGCTCTTCAGGAATTTGGCACTTCGAGATTCATTTGGCTCGGATCATTTTGGGAGTTTGGGCTTTGGCTCTTCAGAAAATTTGCACACTTTTCACTTCAAATCTCCTGAAGCTCATTTCCATGAACCCTTGGATCGACTATCACTTGTCCCCCTCAATATCAATGAATCATGCTCGCTTCCGGCCTCGAGACTTCAGAATTTTTATTTGGCACTATACTTATGCAATTATGGAATTCTAAATGCCCGAGGGCCGCTAATCTAAACTTCACATGGGATTTCTGCCATAGAAAAATGAACCCGCCTACCTGCTTTGAGCACCCAAATAGACCGCTTTGAGTACCTTGCTTTGATACTTTCTGTGCATACCACTAACATGGATGAACTGCTTCCCTTGACAACTATATGTGATAACACACCTAGCCATAGACGCTACTGTGCCCAAGTCTCAACAGTAGTGTCACCCCCGAGCTAGGGCTATGAATCCACAAAGATGGTTCTAGAGTGTTACTTGGCTTCCCAAACCAGTCAGCACTTAAGCTCTCACAAGATTTCCTAGAACTCATAGAAATCCATGTACTCAACTCTCTTCTACCCATCTTTCACAACCCAAGAGAATGGACCTCCACCCTTCTCTGCCACACAGTCCCTCAAGTAATCCTTCTCCTTATTTTTGGCTCCAATGCAACTGGTCCAGAATCTCAATGCTAGAACTCTCACAACTCATAGTTGTGAAAAACGCTGGACACGGGCTAACACAACTCAGACATGCAGGCCTCAAATCATGGTTGGATTACTCTAGCAACAACTACCGCCAACAATATTGTGGCTAATCTTCGACAGTATGTTCCCTTTCCCAAGTCAAGACGCAGGTGAGGATCAATTAATGAGTGATAAGTATGGATGGAATGAATGAATGAGTGAGAAATCAAATGAATGCATGAATCAGTGATCAAGTGGACGATTAAATAAGAGAATGAATGAACAAACAAGAAATCAATGAACAAGCCATCGACCAAACCCCCCATCATGCCAAAGGCAGGTTTAAGTAATTCACGGGAAATAAAAAATCTCCTGGCCTTCCCCAAGAAGCCCACATAACTAATCCACCCCCTTATACCAAAGCATCATTAAAAAAGGAAATACACATTTATCCCCTCAAGCCCCCTCTCTTATGGAATCATAGCCCCCTATAACTCTAGTCCTTATCTGTCTAGTAGCCAACGATGTATGTGTTATTAATAATGATCAAAACGTTACATTTCTTTTCGATCAATGGCCTTTTTAATAATTATTTGGGCACTCTGGCCTCTCAACATTGTAACAACAAATTATTTAAAATGGAGGTTCGAAACCCGAGGTGTTACACCTTGGGGGTTTTATTAGCATGGACCTCACCCATGCACACATCCCCATGGGAGATGGCAATTTTGAGGTATTCTACAGTCGAGAGTGAGTTAACAAGCACGTGAATGATCCCAATGGTCCTGACTATACAAGTGAAGATGAGTTTGATGAAATGTCAGACACCATTGAGTACTATCCAAGTAAATTTCCTTTTATGCAGGAGGACTCCATAGGTTGGCTTATCCTAGGGACATATGAATACAAAGAAAAACTTGCAAAGTTCTAGGGAAAAGAGCTAGGGTTTATCCAAATATTGAGGAAAGAATATAAATAACATGAGGAAGCCATCAAAAGGGAAGCCAACGTAGAACCTCCTTCTTATCCATAGATTGAGAATATACCTTACATAAATTACAGTGAAGGAAGTATTTCATTCATGTGGGACAAGAAAAAGGGCAAGACCATATATGACCAGAAGGATGATACCTCATGGTTTGGTGCTTACATCATCAAGAATAAGTATGGTCAATAAAAGTTTTACTTGGCAGCTTTGGATGGGGGAAAGATGCCATTACTGATGGATGGATCTCTTCTCTGGCCCTATGCTCAGATCACATGACTTCTTTAGGGCCCAAGCCCCAAGTAAGTTGTTAGGTCATATTTATTTCCTTTCATTTTCATCTTGATTACTCATGATAATTTCGATTCATTTCATATTTCATTTTTCTCTACTTACACATTGATTCCATGCTAAGTTTAGAATTTTTTTGAAAAAATGATAAAAAAAATATTTTTTAGATCAGTTTCATTTTTGGATTTTTTGATGTATATGGAAAAAGGATGAGCCAAGCCATCCTACTATTGACGAATTTTTTCTCTTAGTGTATGTAGGCACAGTTCTACCTAGAGATATTATGGTTCTCATGCACTCTATGACAAGCACATGTCCCCAAGTAGGAGCCAAATGTTATCCCCATTTTGTGGGATAACTAAGGACATGATGTTTGAAGGCCCTCATGTTGCGTACATGGAGTATTGAGAGACCACATGACTGGTAGTGTCCACTTACACATATGGAATCTCGTTCTAACACAACAGTTCGATCCATCCTCAGTGCACCTACCCATACCAACTAGATTTTGGAAGGAACATAGGTCTTGCTCCATGCGGTACAAGTTAGGTATTTTGGAAAGTAATCACCTTATAATTTGAGGCATTTAATCATGTCACATTGAAGATTCTTTTTATTATATAACTCCTACTTGGAAATTATGCTTTTGACCCTGTTTCACTTTCGCAAGTGTCATCGATTTCCTTGTAAGTGGCCAATGTTTGCGGAAGGGATGTAACTGGGATTCCCTTGAGGGGTCATCATACCATTCCCAACCATACTTATCACTTTCCTCTCATCACATTCCCATCACATTTACCTCTTCTATGCCCTTTGGATTTAGTGACTGAAGAAGGGCATGTACCTCATCTCATGGGAAGAAGGGGCTAAAGGCCCAGAGGGATGGCGGCTCGCAAAATATAGAATCATAAAATATAAACCTTCTATATACTCACCCAAAGAGACCTTGAGAGCAATGAAAATATTCTCCTAAAAAATCAAAGACCCACAAAAGGAAAATAACATTATATACATGTACCCACTTATTGAGGTTTGTACACTCATGTGATGTCCCTTCCTTTCCTTTCATATGGCACTTTGTGTACCTCTAAATTCAAGTGGATATTTTTTTGATACACCCCAAGGTATTCAATTTAACTCTAGGGTGTACCAATGGTTTTGGAATATTAACTAATTAATGGAAATGAATGGGCTTGGAAAAAGGATATATTGAGAACAAAGGTGCAACAAACCCTCTACAAAGGCACCCATAACTGAGGCAATACGAGCCCTTGTACATCATGAAAAACTTTGACCTATGAATTCTAAACCTTTATCCACCTCATCATCCACTACTTGACCTTGAAGGGGCACCGTTGGGAGCATCCCCTACTTGAGGGTTTAGGATTACCCAATAGGAATTTTATGTCACTCCACTGAGGACATTCCCAAATCCTTTCCCCTAGATTTCTTGGAAACTCCACTGAATACATTCCCTTTTCACTTTTGATGAGCTCTTCTTGAACTCATCTGGTGACTTCACCTTCCCAGAACCCTTCTTCCTTTAATCATTTTCCCCTAGGGAGGTTCAAAGATTCCAATGTTTACCGAAGAAGGCCCCCCCTCAAGTCTCCTATTGTCAAAATCCTTTTCCAAGGTACCCTTCCCTTTGCTCCAATGACTCACTCTTGGGAAAAATACCTTTACAATCCCCTTAACATGGGTGCCATCCCTAGATACCCCAACTCAATGTCGAAAGAGTCTCACAAATTGTTTCCAAAGTTTCTGGGAAACAATGTCAGCACCAGAGATGATCATCTTTATGTCATAGGCCGACACATGGAAAATGAATAAGTAGAACATGAGGATGTAGCCATGAGACTAATAGCCTCATCTTTGACTGAAGATGTTCATAGGTGGCTTAGAGGGATTCATGATATTCATGTTGCATCTTACGAAGATTTTTCCAAATTATTCAAAAACAGATAGAAAATGAAAAAATATAATGGGATGCTTGTAGCTCAGTTCAATTAGATAAAAAAAATGGAGAATCAGACGGTGAGCAAGTTTGAGACTAGATTCAATAGATTATATAGTTAGACTCCATAAAATTTATGTCCTACAACTGTAATAGTTCGTCTCCAATATGTCAATGCAATCGATGGGAAATTTCGTTTTATTCTAAAGGACAAGAAGCCCACTTCTTTGGAAAAAGCCAAATAGTATAGTGCAAAGATAAAAGAAAATCTCCTTGATTAAAAGGTTTCTCCTTTTCAGTATCCTTGTGTCAAGGAAGAAACAAAGACTAAGGTTTCCAGTAGTAGTACTCCTAATCTGATTACCCTCTTGACTCATAATATAGATCAAATGAGTACTCAATTTTTCCAAGAACAAAATCAAACTAGTGCCCAATTAATTATCGTGGAGAGAAATCAATCTTCCCCCAGACCTCAGTTTTCTAGACAATAGAGAGATGTTGTAATACCCCAAGACCACTCCCCACTTGTAAATGTACTTTCAATTATAAGAGCTTGTATGCACCTATCTTCACTCTCAATTGCATATATATTCACTTTCATGCACTACAACGCATGTATATATGCACCGTGTCTATGTTGTGAAGTGCACTTTCATGCACTTTTAATTTTGGTTATGGAATTAGGGTTGTTGACTGATTTGGGTCAATGGATTAGGGGTTTGTATGCTACAAGATTATGTTTACATATTTTATTGTAAGCAATGAAGATGAATAAAGAAGATTAGAGGTATGGCTCTAAAGAGGGTGTTGGTTTTCTAGATTTGGTTTTCTAAGGTAAAACAATATGTGTAATGTGTGTGTGCCATTGTATGTTTCCTATTTTATTAAGCATATATTTGCAATAATATACAAGGTTAAAATCTACATTTGGTATCATAGTTGTTATTTGCTTCAAGGGGGCGCCTTTGTGTCTAAGGGTTTGGATCAGGTGTAAGGGTTTGGATCGGGTCCGTGATATACCTTGTTATAGTGGAAGATATGCAATATAGGTTCTTCATATGAAAATAAATGGTGAGCAGGTTTAAAATAGAGTTTAAGAAATTTAATGGGAAATGTTTTTATTTGTGGAAGATATGTTGGTTGAAAAATATCAATGGATCATTATGGATATAGGTACTGCACTTGTAGGAATGTCATGAGAAGACTGTAAAAAATTAGATCAAGGAAAAGATTTTGTATTATTGAACGTGTCAGGGGAAGCTACAACCAAGTCATTATGGGATAAGTTAGGGACCTTGTATAACTAGTATAATTCTATGGTAAAAAAAATTGTTCCCTCATAAGAAGTTGTATAAACCGGGGATGAAATATGAGACATGATGATAGAGCATCTAAATGCATTTGATACAAATGTATCAATTTAATGTGCTTTGTACTAGTGTCATGGGATAATTTGGCTATGTCCATAGGGAATAATAAAACTACTTTAAGTTTCTATGATGTGGTCTCATAGATTTTGTCGTAGGAGATGAGGTGGAAGGAAATGGAAGGAAAAAGCGTAGATACATTACTAGTAAGAGGACACTCCTAGGAAATAAATATATCTAAGTCCTCAAGTGGGAGATCTAAATATAAGGGAAGATATAAATATCCCAAAAATTTTTTAAAGGTATGTAAGATATGCGAAAAATAAAGGCACTACAAGAATCAATGTAGATCCAAAAGTGTTGAGAGAGGGAAGGGATGCAACTATGTTACTACACATGCATGGAATCTATTTATGAATTGCTCGTGTAACTATGTGATATATCCATGATCAGTTTGTACAATTGAGTGATAGATATTATATATGTGAGCATACCCATAGAGTTGGAGTACAATGTGAGCGCAAGCATGTGCAGGGATCATAGAGTGAGGAGAGGATGATTGTATGCCTATGAAGGCTATTGTAATTCTCCCTTGAATAAAAAGAATACCAATATTCATTGCCCATGGTTTTTTCCCATCTTGGGTGTCCACATAAATCATTGTGTCAAGTGTATGATTGATGTTCTTAGTTTAATGTGGGTTTGATCATGATTATGTTATGCTCTATTAGATGCTATGTTTTGCTTCCACTAAATAAAAAATCACACTTCCCATCAAACACAATAGAGAATGTAAGTTTCTATTTCTTCCCCTTAATGAAAAAAGTTCATGGAACGTCACAGGTGAACCTAATCCCACTTCCCATCAAATAGAATAACAGAGAGTAAGTTTCTATTTCTTCCCCTCAATGAAAAAAATTCATGTAACATTATAGGAGAACCTACTTGAACAATAAGGCCCCTCCGCTATATTTATTTTCCTATAATCTCTAGCTGGAAGGTAAGGTTATTCCTCTCCCCTTGGTCAAGAATTCGTTTAATCCCCATGAGAAATCCTTCCGTAATTACGTATACAATTCATAACGCCCCACGCAGTACTAAATTAAATGAATAAATCTAGTAAATTCCAAGCTCCTCAATAAGTTTTTTCTAGATGTTACACCGATGGTCCTAAATTTCATTCCCTCAAATGAATAATTTCGTGAAATAGATCTATCAAATTGCATAATTTCATATATAATAGATGCATTGTGAAAGGATTGACCTTACCCTAAAGACCAACTCTTCGTTATCGGTAAGGTTTCTTCAGTCAAATTAGGAAAATAAGTAGACATGAATGATACAAAAGGTCTAGTTCATATAAGATGATATTCCATTGTGACATACGGTCCATATATTCAACACATTATTTGATTGAGACGTGTACAAGAGGCAGGTTATGTATAGCATTTAAAATAATGATTTGGGCACGAAATTCACAACTCACCCAATATTAACGAAATGTTCAATTAATGTTGTTGTTGGCCCTTGACGAGGTTTTGAGGAAAACCTGGTCATGTTTGACCATTTTTGGGACTTCGACCAGGTTTCACTACTTAGAACATCTCAGAAAAGAAGTTATGAAAAAAATGACACACCTTGCTGAATTCTATCTTATTTTAGAGAGAGACATTGTAGAGCGTGCCCCACACGCAATATTTCTTGAATTGATCTGTAAATGTTACATAGAATACTAAAGAATGTACTCTAACCCAAAACATCTAGTCTTACTGAATTTGGATGTGTTATGAAGAATTTATGACATTTTTACCCGAAAGACATATTTTTGATTAGTTTCAGGACTAGCCACACACCCTATTTTCCACGGAGTGTAACTCCAAAAATACAATGACACACAAGATGAATTTTTTAACATAGATAATTGGATGTGTTTCCTCAATGGAATATCAATTCCATGGTCTGAATCATTCTAGAAAAAAATTATTGCGAAAATGGTGAGATGACCGGAAAAAAACATACCTTAGAAAGCATCATCAAAATAATTTATCCTTCCTTGAATTCTGGCCTTCTTTTCTTCACTTTCCTAAGCAATTTGGCTTAGATATCCTTTGGTTACCTAAAAAACCTATATGTATTCAATATGTTCAACTGTGTCTTAAATGAGAGAGCCTTGCCTCTTATTTATACTCTCCAAGTAGCTTCCTTAAAAACATATTCTAGGTTACTTTGCCCACTTTCCTTATTTTAGGGTTAACCCACTTATAATTTCTCCATTAAATTTACTATTGAATTAATTTATTTTGTATTCACTTTAAATTATAGTAAAATCATCACTTTAATTTACTATTTACCTTTTAAAATCTCTTAAACCACTTTGACTACTTTGACCCTTTGGGGCTTCTAGATGACATATTAGGGTCCTCCAACTTCCTAAGGCCATAACTCTCAAACCGTGAGGAGTTATGTGGCATTACACATACCACCAGAAATAGAATGACATGTACTATCCGCATAGAATATTATCAGCTGAAAATATATCAAAACTCATATTGCTCTCCATCAAACAAACTTGGGTCCATTACCCAGACATGGGTTCTCCAACTTCTCATAGCCATAACTCTCTAACCGTGAGGAGTTATGTGACGTTCATCTCATTATTCCACAAATAAGCATGGGTTCTCTAAACATACTTATAGGATAATGCAATCTGCAAAGCATCTTCCTGTGACGAATTTCACCATCAAGTATATGAAGAATCACAAGGATTAACTTCAAATGAATTATCGACTAGATTGGAGGTTTTATTTGGGAATAAAGAATATTGTGAAGATTTCATGCAGGAGGTCGAACAGATCGAGCCAGAAGAGAAGCCATCAGAAGATCAAGTCTATGATTATGAAGAGTCTTCTACAAACGTTTTTGTAGAAATTAGTATTCCATTAATTTAATATGATGTCTACTCAATTTCGGATTTGTTTTCTGAAATTCATGTGGAAGATATACAGCATGCATCTCAGAAGTCACATGCAGACACTTTTGCATGCACCATGCATGCATCTCAGGAGACAAAAAGGAAGATGCGCACATCAGACATCGTTATGATATTTTCAGAGACAAATTTATAGAAACAAATTGGATATTTGAATTCCTCTCGGGAAAATATCCAATTTCAAAAAGAAAAATCGTCCAAAATGGAGTTCAAAAAGTGAAGTTATGATCGTTTTAAAATCAACACAATTTCATCATTTTTCCAGAAACAGACATACATCTTTCCATCCCTTATGATACCTTGGTATATGAAAACAACAACTTGGAGGAAGTGACTTCATACAAATATCTTGGAATTGATATTCACCACAAGCTTAATTGGAATTATAGCATTGAGAAAAGGATTATTGGTGGATGGAAAGCTTATTATGGGCTTGAAAACAATTGTAAATCAGTTGAACTTTGGAGTTGGGATAAGAAGAAACTCCTCTTTGAGACTCTTGTTACACCTATTATTCTATATAGATGTGAAGTTTGGGGTTGTAGTATCTCTCCTGAATACTGGAGAAAGATAGAGCAAATACAAAAGAATTTTATAACCTACAATCTCAAAATTAAAGTGAATACACCCTATCCCATCCTCGTCGTAGAAACAAGCCTCTCCCCTATTGAGAGCATGGCTATGACTAGATACCTAATGTATAAGAACAAGTTAAACAACATGGAAGACACGAGGCTACCTTAAATTGCTTCCAAATCAAGTCATAACCACCAATGAATCAAGTGAGGATGGAATAAAGACTCTCGGTCTTGGCTAAACAATTGGGGAATCATCGAAGAAACCATTTTGCAAAATAAAGATACTATTGAAGAAAACGTCAAATCAAAATTTAAGGAAAAAATGTGGTGTGATAAAGAGTTAGAGGAAAAACGAAAAATTAAGGTATTATAAATATGTAATCAATCCTAATCTAGAAGATCAAAATTATCTATCTGTTTTGCCATGTGTAAAGAAAAAAATAAGCATTGCTAAGATAAGAACAAATTCTCATGAGCTCCATAGTGAAACTGGGCATTGGTCAATTCCTAAAATGCCATGGGATGAACGAGTGTGTCACCTTTGTGACACTAAGAAGGTTGAATATGAAAATCACTTTCTCTTAGATTGGCCAGCCTATACCCATATTATATCTCATTTTCAAAATATTGATCACTCTACCAACCTTCCTAACCTCTTAACTCAACAAAAGTATGGTGATATTGGAAGGCTTATCTTAATGTTTTTCGATCACAGAAACAAAATTTTAAAGAATCACAAGTAATCACTTACCCTCTTAATGTATGATAGACTAATTAGGTCTTAGTGGATGTTAATCATCATCATCATCATCATCATCATCATCATCACCATTCATTACAAGAAGATAAAGTGGATATGTGTGGAAATATCAATGATGCATATACTTCATCAGATCTGTGCAGACATCTACATCTTCAACAAAATCTTCAAAGATCACAAACTTGCATAGTTGTGAGGTCTTCTTGGATTAAAGGACATGGTTTCTTAGCAACTACATTTTGTTCCTTATCATTTTTTATTTTATGAATTGTAATTTGAGGGGGGGTTTTGTTCCCATGAGGTTTTCCCTCTTTCCTCATTTAGTTCAGTGTATCTTTTGTATTTGGGTACCTAACATGGCCCTGTAGCTGAGACCCATTCTTTATTTTCATCATAGTGATGTTCAAGGGGGGTGTTGGAGTTACTTCACACAGACCTAGGATTTATTTTTCCTAAGGTTATTCCCTGTTTATTGGTTATAATTAGTCATTATCCAATCTCCTATATTTTAGAGGAGAATATTCCACCTGGAGAATATTTTCTTTCAGTTGACACTTCAGTTTGACTAGTTGAATTGAGTTTATATGTTGCATTGGTTTTGTCACCATGCAACATTGGGATCATCACCAACTCACTACTCCTTGTTCAGTGATTTAACTGAAGCCTAGTTGACTAGTTAACTCGGCTAGGTGGCAGTTCACTCTCGTAACTGCCTAAGAGACGAGACTAGGTGGAAGTTTACTCTTGTAACTGCTGGTGTGTGTTGAGATCAATATAGACCACCACAACGGCTCATTAGTTACTCATTTATTCTATATATATTGTAAATTATTCACTCTTTGAGTGTGGAATACAGTTAATGAGAATTTTTCCATTCTTTCTATCTTGCTTCTTCTTTCTCAATCTCTCTATGCAAATGTGTTTAGTATTTTCTAGATAGATCTATTCTGTGCAGGTTCAAAACATTTACAAAAGTGCCAGGTGAAAACAAACTTCCACCATATCCACCCAAACTGTCTGGTAATATAATTCTTCTTCTTACTGCTAGTGATCCACAATAGGTAAAGGAAGTATGACAGTATAAAGAAACCATGTATTGGAACACTGACAATACCCCCAATTGATGATAAGATGAATAATTTTGCAGGCTCCAATGCTTTTGGAAAACACAGTTCCATATATAACCCCATAGGGTCACAAAATTTATAATCGAGAAAGATCGATTGGTAAGAAACTACCTCTTGTACTTCATTATTTCTCACCCGTCGTTTGATGTTCTTATAGTGTACAGGTGGGAGGAGGAATGATGAAAGTTGTCTACTCAAATCAGTCTTGACTATCAAGAGTGTGATCTAGTCAATATATTCAAAGCCTTTTGTCTGCATTTTCTTCTGTCAGACACAAACTCAGCTCAGTATGGGCATGCAGGAAAACTCGTCCATCGTGGTACCTTGGGCTAACATCTATGTCTCCATGACCAACTCCTCCACACCTTCCATTTATTGGTTGAGTCGAGGTTTCAACCACCCGTCCTTCCTTCCATTAACTTCTTTTCCTCGGGAACTCAACAAGAATTAATGCTTAGGGGGCGGCCACGTGCTACTCTTGGATATGATGCTATATAAACAAGCAATTATGGAGCCGCTCAAAGGTGGTTTGGATTCACACCAATTTTGAGACCATAATTCACCACCTCCTACGATGTATCTCTTTTTCCTTACCATGGTTTCAATTGCAGGACTGCTCAATAATTTTATCGGTCAATCCACTTGTGTCCCCGCAATGAAGTGTGGCTATTGATACGGCCCCGGTCTACGATATGGGCACACATGCTCGATCTAGCACCATCACTAGATTTTATCCACCTGCCAACTTCGAGGCCGGCTAAAACTACACTTTTGCGTGGGGTGCTACTTTTGGTGTTGAACAATAAAACCTCCTGGAGGATGATCCGACGTCGTGTCTTGATGTCACCATGTAGATGAGTCATGAAAGAGAAGTGACATGTGTCACTAGGAGAAAAGAGAATGATATTCCCATAGGTGCCTGGACTGAGTGCCACGTGTTATTTCCATATGGGTGCTAGATGTCATGACTGATGAGTGTGCCGCATGTCAACACTAATGACTACCATGTAATTGGCACTCCAGGGCTCGGGCGTCAGTTCCTTTTCCTTTGGCTCATTCCTAGATGTGACCTCAGGCCATGACCTCACGTAATTATGTGATTGTGGGTGCAACCAAGGGTGGTTTTGAAACCAAACTACTTTTGTCCCCTCAATTCACCACGAGACACCACGTGTCCCTTTCTCAAAACCATGGTTCTGATTGCAGCCTGTCGTTAATATTTTAAAACTCGAGCATATTATGACCTTGCAATTGAGTGTGACCATCGATCCCATGATCTTGGAAGGGGATTCACTATAAAGAACTACAAGATTCCCTCTTCAAATCGATGTATCGTATCTTCCCTTTTCAAAATGATGGCCGAGATTTTCTTCGTTTCTCAGGCTTCATAGCTTTCAAAACTCAAACCTTATCTCTCTCCAAGTGATTTTAACTGGATTTGGAGATCCACTAATGTGTGTCCTCCATAGATCGACCATTGAGATATATTTTGGACTTCAGGCTTCGTATGTTATGAATGTGAAGCATGAAAATCTCCAAGAGGAAAAACTCTGAAGTGAATGATCTGTTGGAGCATCTCCCCACAAATCGATGGTCCAGATTCACTTCAGGCCTTCAACACTTCGGGACCTCTAGAACTTCATCTCTTCGTCACTTCAGGCTCTTCGAAACTTTAATAGTTTCACTCTTCAAGACTTCGACACTTAGGGATTCGATTGGCTTGGATTATTTCAAGAGTTTGGGCTCCAGCTCTTCGGGAACTTTGCACACTTCTCACCTCAAATCCCCCGAAGCCCATTTCCACGATGCCTTAGATCAGTTGCCACCTGTCCCCATCAAGACCAATAACTCATGTTCTCTTCAGGCCTTGGGACTTCAAAAGTTTTCTATGGTGCTATACTTCACGCAATTATGGAATTTTGAATGCCCTAGGACTGCTAATCTGAACTTCATAGGGGATCTTCATAGTTGAAAACTGAACCCCCCTTCTTTCTTTGATCCCACAAATATACCTCTTTGAGTAATACGCTTCGACGATTTCTGTCAATACCAAGAAATAAGACGACCTGCTTCCCTTGAAAACTATATGTGATAAAATTTGGCTCCATAGGGGATGGCGTGCTCCCTATGAGCTGCCAAGAACAAGTCGTTCCAGTTCTTTAGCTTTGGGTTATGGAATCAATTTCAAAAAATTTCTCTAAAGGCCGACATGTACATTATTCTACTTACAAAAGGAAAACAAACACACATGCTCCCGAAGGATCTTATTTATGTGCATTCCTAGACTAACTGATTTTTACAAAGTCCTAGGTGAAAACAAACTTCCACCATATCCACCCAAACTGTCTGGTAATATAATTTTTCTCCTTACTGCAAATAATCCACAACAAGTAAAGGAAGTATGACAACAAAAATAAAACATGTCTTGTAACACTGAAAATACCCCCAAATGATGATAAGATGAATAATTTTGTAGTCTTCAATTCCTTTGTAAAACATAGTTCCATATACAACCCCACACGGTCACAAAATATATAATCAGGAAATCTCAACAGGTAAGAAAATACCTCTTGTACTTAATTATTGTTCACCCATCATTTGATGTTCTTAGCGTGTACAAGTGGGAGGAGGAATGATGCAGTTTGAATGATCCCAGGTGATATTTTCTCATTTACAGGTTCTAGACAGGAGATAAGTTGCACATATAGCTCCTCCTTTTTATTTTCCATGGATTTCCCAAGGATCATATTCATAATAATCATAAACATGAACCATGGAAAAGCTCTTCTCTTTTTCATCTTCGCTGGGATACTCATCAAAAGTTTGTTGTTCTTGGTCAGTATTTGAAATCACTTCTTCATCATAAGCATGGATGACAAAAACATATGTTTCAAGGACCAGAATATCGCCTGCATTTCCTTCATAAGAGAAGCAAGAAAAAATTTCCTTAAATTCTTCTATTTCTGCAGAAAGTGATTTTACCTACTTCGTTAAATCATCCAAGGCATCTCCTTCATTCTCATCACATTCATAAGAAATAGCTATAACTTGAACACAGTCTCAAGAAAAATCTACTACAAAATACGCTTTCTCTTCGTCATCAGAATATTCAAAAGTGAGATGTTTATCTTCATGAATGTTTAAAAAAATAGATACATTTGTATCCTCACTTTCCCTCTGAATCAAATATTTACCAGACTCATCACTTGCAGAACATTCTATCATCTTTTGGATGTGGAATACAAACTTCTCACAACAGTTATCAAGAATAAGATGAGTCGGGTAAATCTTCTCATAATATGAATTAAAAGCATCGTGAAAATCCTTCAAAGAATGGATATTAGTAGCAGGAAGAGATTGACACCATTCATGAGAAAGTTCTTCTAAATAAAATCTAAACATATTGATCAAGACATCCTCATGAACAAAACCATGTTCAATCATGCATATATGAAAATCGAATAAGTCCTCATCGAGATGGTCATGCTGCCTTTATCTGAATCTCAGAAGATAATCACCCCATTCAGTTATAGTTGACATTGGGTGTGGATAACTAGCTATGGCTGAGAAATTGAATGGGGAAAACCTCTTGGCTAGGATAGCCTCCATAGCCATTTGATTTGTCTCCCTTCAGTAGAGTTACCAACAGATTCTGCATAGTGGATTCGTCAATATATTTTCAAACAATGGAGTCACCATGGTGAATTATAATTACTCAGAATAACATGTCCAACTTCAGTTCTTCATTGTCGTTTTCCCAGGGATCTTTTCAATCTTGGACAATAGCCTAAAACCTTCTTGAAAAAGATTTCCTTTCTTGATAATATTCTTTGGGTCAGCTTCAAGTGTTTTCCAGAGGTAGAAGTGGAGTACACCTCACGTGTCTTCCTCTGGGAGCCACAACTGAAACAATGGATTTGCCAGGTGCAAGTTTCAATCTTCAAGGTATTGATTTATGATGCACCTTCATAAACATAACTTCTTTGTTGTTCAATCCCATGGAAATATCTTCAATTCATTCCCTGACAACGACGCCATGATTGTTAGAATTGAGAGTCACCCTCAGATTTTGAAAGGATAAGCCCAGTACCCATCGGATTATTTGGTGGATGTTTGATTTATGAGTGGAGGTCAAATGGACAACAAATTAGTACATAAATTATTCTAACACAGAGACTAGGCAGGAAATGCACTGGGAACTGAGGGGGTCATTAACTTCAGTTAGTGATTTGAGTTTAAGGGTGAAAAGAAGGAAGACTTGGTGAGAAAGTGGACAAGTCTACCATGGGCATCATGCTTTCAAACAGCTTGGTGAAGAAAAACTTAGGCTCAAGAGTGCTCTTGAACTCAAGCTTTAGACATTGAAATATGTCAAAGCAACACAATCACAACAACATAGTAATCAAACCTACATCACAATACAAATATGAAAACTCGATTGGATCCTCCATTCTTGAGTCCTCCAGTGTGAGGAGAAATAAGATAACAAGGGAGATGAACAAAACTGGTCACAATACCATTGTAATCAAGCCTACATTACAATAGAATCACAACCCTCGACTGGATCCTCCATGCCCGATTGTTTTAGCACATTTTTTACGGAGACATGAAAATAGGTTGACTTCTATTAATGCAAAAGTCTCAAATTTGATACATAACCAGAGAACAACTCTAGTATCAAAATATTACAAAATAGGGAGCTTTTCGCAACCAATTGATGACTAACAAAATATCAAAACTACCTATTTATACTCAAATCAGTCCCGACTATCAGGAGTGCAATCTGATCAATACATTCAAATCCTTCCTTCTGTGTTTTCTTCTATCAGAATGAGTGTGTATCCTCTTATCAAACGCAAACTCAACTCAGTATGGGCATGTAGGAAAAATTGTCCACAACCAGCTCCTCCCTACCTTCCATTTATGGGTTGAACCGAGGTTTCAACCACCCATCCTTCTTTCCATTAACCACTTTTCCTCGAGAAATCAACGAGGATTAATATTCAGGGAGCAGCCGCGTGCTGCTCTTGGATATGATTCTATATAAAAGAACGATTGCAGAGCTGTTCAAAGGTGGTTTGTATTGACATCGCTTTTGAACCCAAAATTCACCACCTCCTACCATGTATCTCTTTTTCCTTACCATGGTTTCAATTGAGGGTGTTACACACAAAAAATACTCACTTTGATAGTGTCGCAAGTGTCGTCATTACAAGGGTCACAAGTGTCGCACTTTTCTCACAAGTGTTGCAAGTGTTAAAGAAAGCATACTGTCATTATGCCTATGTCATGCCTATAACGACATGAGAAGGACACTTGAAACACCTCAAACATTTGATTTAGAAGAGAAGAAATGAGTCAGCAACCTTATAAACCTTTTTCCATCTGAAAGCACCCCCAAAACTGAGTTTTTGGAGGGGAGTGCTCCCTTATACCTCTTCTGGGAGTGTTGACGCTCCCCCTTACACTGTTTGGGAGCGTTATAAAGCTCCTTTGGCCCTTCTGAGGGAGCCCTGGTGTCTTTAGGAGTGCTGGCGCTCCCCTAAACACTACTAGGGAGTGCTACAATGCTCTAATGGCCCTTTTAAGGGAGCGCTACCTATTTTAGGAAACAATTGAGTTGTTGAGATGAATGGGGGAAGGATCTTTTCATGCTTACTTGGCAGTTGAGCTCGACTCCCTAGTCAAGCCATATTCTTAGGGCAGATCCTCAAGTGAAGGAGGCAAATCCTCAACTTCCCGAAGGATATATCAAGTGGTTAAATCTTCTCCAAGGCTATATATGCAAGATTTCTCATGGTGAAAGAGGACTGGAAAAGGAGAATCACACCAAACTTATGAACTTATAAGTGGTGCTGGAACAGAGATATTTTGGAGGCAAGAGACCTATGATATCATAGGGAGAAATCAGTGAAGAAATCATCATTCAGATGGTGGATCTTTTGAGAAAGGGGTATACAAGGAGGACTTGACGAAATTGTTGCAATCCATCTACGACTATAAGGGATGTTTTGTCCTCATTAATATAATTTTCTTGGCCTGTTTCTTTCTAATTCATGTTCAATCTCACATAAATTTGTCTCTTTAGTATATAGACCTATTTCAGACTAATCTTGATAGAGTAGGAAGTAGTCGTACTTTGTTTGTCTACAAGATCCATCAAGGAGTGAAAGATTGGAGCTCAACTCGGAGCGTGCAGGGAAAAAACACCGGTAAAAGGTACTTCTTTTCTCCTTCCTCCTCACACACTAGTTCACCTATATCTAAAAGGAAGTCAGTGACCATCATAAGCACTTTTTGTCTTAGAGTTAAGAGTCTAGCTCTTTGAGGAGATCTACCTGTCCGCAGGGAGATTTTCCTTCAACAGAGGGACCGATCAATAATGTTATCGGTCGAACAAGTTGCATCCCCACAATGAAGTGTGGTCGTTGATTTGGCCCCGGTCCGTAATATGGGCACACCTGCTAGATCTAGTGCCACCACTGGATTTTATCTACCTGCCAACTTTGAGGCCCGCTAAAACTACGTTTTGAGGCGGGGCACTAATTTTGGTGTTGAACAATAACACCTCCAGGAGGATGATCCGACGTGGTGGCTTGACATCACCATGCTAATGTGTCATGAAAGAAAAGTGACATGTGTCACTAGAAGACAAGCGAATGATATGCCCACAGGTTCCTGAATTGAGTGCTACGTGTTATTTCCATATGGGTTTCAGATGTCATGACCGACGAGCGCACCACATGTCTACACTAATGACTGCTATGTACTTTGCGCTCCAGAGCTCGGATGCCAAGTCCTTTCCTTTGGCTCTTTCCTAGATGTGACCTAGGGCCATGACCTCACATAATTATGTGATTGCAGGTGTGACCAAGGGTGGTTTTGAAACCAAACTGCTTTTGTCCCCGCAGTTCAGCACGAGACACCATGTGTCCCTTTCTCAAAACCGTGGTTCTAATTGCGGCCCGCCCTCAATATTTTAAAACCATATTATCTTCTAACACTGCAATTGAGCATGACTATCCATCCTGTGATATTTTATGGGGCTACACTATCAGGGGCTCAAATATGCCCCTTTCAAATCGATGGATCATATCTCCCATTTTCAAAACGACGATAGAGATTTTCTTCGTGGTTCAGGATTCAGAGCTTTCAAAACTCAAACCTGGTCTCTCTCCAAGTGATTTTACCTGGAGATGGCGATCCACTAATGTGTGCCATCAATATATTGACAGCTGAGATCTATTTTGGACTTTAGGCTTCAGATGTTATGAATGTGAAGCATGAAAATCTCCTAGAGGAAAAACTCTAAAGTGAATGATCTGTTGTTGTGTGTCCCCGCTAATGGATGGTCTAGATTCACTTCATGCCTTCGAGACTTCGGGACCTCTAGCACTTCAAATCTTTGACACTTCGGGGGATTTGACACTTCGACACTTCGGCTCTTCAAGAATTTGGCACTTCGGGATTCGTTTGGCTCGGATCATTTCAGGAGTTTGGGCTTCGGCTCTTCGGAAAATTTGCGCACTTCTCATATCAAATCTCCCAAAGCCCATTTCCACGAACCCTTGGATCGGCCACCAATTGTCCCCCTCAATATCAATGGATCATGCTTGCTTCGCGCCTCGAGACTTCAGAAGTTTTATCTGGCGCTATACTTCGTTCAATTATGGAATTCTGAATGCCCAAGGGCCACTAATATTAACTTCACATGGGATTTCTGACGTAGAAAAATGAACCCATCTACTTGCTTCGAGCCTACAAATAGACCACTTTGAGTACTTTCCTTTGATGCTTTCTGTGCATACCACTAACGCGAACGAAGTGATTCCCTTGACAACTATATGTGATAACACACCCAACCATAGACACTATTGTTCCCAAGTATCAACAGCAGTGTCACCCGAGAGCCAGGGCTATGAATCCACAAGGATGGTTCTAGAGTGTTACTTGGCTTCCCAAACAAGTCAACACTCAAGCTCTCATAGGATTTCCCATTACTCATATAAATCCAAGTAAACAACTCTCTTCTAGCCATATTTCACAACCCAAGAGAATGGACCTCCACCCTTCTCTGCTATGCAGTCCCTCAAGTATTCCTTCTCCTTATTTTTGGCTCCAACGCAAGTGGTCCATAATCTCAATGCTGGAAATCTCAGGACTCACAGTTGTGAACAACATTGGACACGGGCCAACACAACTCAGACATGCAAGCCTCATGTCATGGTTGGATTACTCTAGTGACTACTACCAACAATATCGTGGCTAATCTTCGGAAGTATGTTCCCTTTCCCAAGTCAAGACGCGAGTGAGGATGAATTAATGAGTGATAAGTAAGGATGGAATGAATGAAAGAGTGAGCAAGAAAATGAATGCATGAATCAGTGATCAAGTGGACGAATGAATAAGAGAATGAATGAAAAATTAAGCAATCAATGAACAAGCCATCGACCAAACCCCCCATCATACCAAAGGTAAGTTTAAGTAATTTGTGGGAAATCAAGAACCTCCTGGCCTTCCCCAAGAAGCCAACATAACTGATCCACCCCCTTATACCAAAGCGTCATTAAAATAGGAAATACACATTTATCCCCTCAAGCCCCCTCTCTTGTGGAATCATAGCCCCCTATAACT
This sequence comes from Picea engelmannii, assembly GCA_009831015.1. Taxonomy (NCBI): domain Eukaryota; kingdom Viridiplantae; phylum Streptophyta; class Pinopsida; order Pinales; family Pinaceae; genus Picea; species Picea engelmannii. The sequence continues at coordinate 101,354 of ML815462.1, read as the reverse complement.
CTATTCCTTATCTGTCTAGCAACCAATGATGTATGTATTATTAATAATGATCAAAACGTTACATTTCTTGGGAACAATGGCCTTTTTAGTAATTATTTGGGCACTCTGGCATCTCAACATTATAACAATACATTATTTAAAATGGGGGATCAAAACCCGGGGTGTTACACCTTGGGGGTTTTATTAGCATGGACCTCAGCCATGCACACATCCCCATGGGAGATGGCAATTTTGAGGTATTCTATAGTCAAGAGTGAGATGACAAGCATGTGAATGATCCCAATGGTCCTGACTATACAAGTGAAGATGAGTTTGATGAAATGTCAAACACCATTGAGTACTATCCAAGTGACTTTCCTTTTATGCAGGAGGACTCCATAGGTTTGCTTAACCCAAGGACATATGAATACAAAGAAAAACTTGCAAAGTTCTAGTGAAAAGAGCCAGGGTCTATCCAAATATTGAGGAAATAATATAAAGAACGTGAGGAATCCATCAAAAGGGAAGTCAAGGTAGAACCTCCTTCTTATCCATACATTGAGAATATACCTTACATAAATTATAGTGAAGGAAGTATTACATTCATTTGGGACAAGAAAAAGGGCAAGACCATATATGACCAGAAGGATGATACCTCATGGTTTGGTCCTTACATCATCAAGAAGAAGTTTGGTCAATAAAAGTATTACTTGGTAGCTTTGGATGGGGGACATATGCCATTACCAATGGATGGATCTCTTCTCTGGCCCTATGCTCAGATCACATGACTTATTTAGGGCCCAGGCCCCAGGTAAGTTGGTAGGTCATATTTATTTCCTTTCATTTTCGTCTTGATTACTCATGTTAGTTTAGATTCATTTCATTTTTCATTTTTCTCTACTTGCATATTGATTCCAAGCTTAGTTTAGAATGTTTTTGAAAGAATGATAAAAAAATTATTTTTTAGATCAGTTTCATTTTTGGATTTTTTTTATGTATATGGAAAAAGGTTGAGCCAATTCATCGTACTATTGACGATTTTGTTCTCTTAGTGTGTGTAGGAACAGTTCTACCAAGAGATGTTATGGTTCTCATGCACTCTACGACAAGCACATGTCCCCAAGTAGGAGCCAAAAGTTATCCCCATTTTGTGGGATAACTAAGGACATGATGTCTGAAGGACCTCAAGTTACGTACATGGAGTATTGAGAGACCACATGACTAGCAGTGTCCACTTACTCATATGGAATCTTGTTCTAACACCACAGTTCAATCCATCGTCAGCCCATCCACCCATACCAACTAGCTTTTGGAAGGAACATATGTCTTTCTCCATGCAGTACAAGTTAAGTATTGTGGAAGGTAATCACCTTATAATTTGAGGCATTTAATCATGTTATATTGAAGCTTATTTTTATTATATAACTCCTACTTGGAAATTATGCTTTTGACCCTGTTTCACCTTGGTGAGTGTCATCAATTTCCTTGTAAGTGGCCAACGTTTGGGGAAGGAATGTAACTGGGATTCCCATGAGGGGTCATCGTACCATTCCCAACCATACTTATCACTTTCCTCTCATCACTGTCCCATCACATTTCCCTCTTCAATTCCCTTTGGCTTTAGTGACCGAAGAAGAGCATGTACCTCATCTCATGGGAAGAAGGAGATAAAGGCCCAGAGGGATGGCGGCTTGCAAAAGATAAAATCCTAAAATATAAACCTTCCATATACTCACCCAAAGAGACCTTGAGAGAAATGAAAATATTCTCCTAAAAAATCAAAGACCAACAAAAGGAAAATATCATTATATGCATGTACCCACTTATTGAAGTTTGTACACTCATGTGATGTCCCTTCCTTTCCTTGCATATAGCACTTTGTGTATCTCTAACTTCAAGTGGACCTTATGTTGATACACCCCAAGCTAATCAATTTCACTCTAGGGTGTACCAAAGGTCTTAGAATATTAACTAATTAATGGCAATGAATGGGCTTGGAAAAAGGATGCATTAAGAACAAAGGTGCAACAAACCCTCTATAAAGGCATCCATGGCTGAGGCAATACGAGCCCTTGTATGTCATGAAAACCTTTGACCTATGAAGTCTAAATCCCTATCCACCTCATCATCAACTACTTGACCTTGAAAAGGCACCGTTGGGAGAATCCCGTACTTGAGGGTTTTGGTTTACCCAATAGGAATTTTATGACACCCCTCCCATACCTAAACTTGGTCAATTGTATAGGGCCTTCGAGCATTTGTTTATTTGATGAGGCAGTTTGGATTCACATTTTTAGATGTCTTGTTTATTAGATGCGGTTTTCACTTTCCATGATATTTTGACTTGAGATATTTGGGGGGCATACCCATTTGTTTTGCAGGACATTGTTTGGTGTACAATTTTGGAGGAACAAGCTTAGCTTGGGCTTCCATGGGGCTTGAAACCCACAGGTTGGATGCCATGGGCCCACATGTCAGATCACGATGACTTGCATTTGGAGGCTTAGCAGACACCTTAAAGGTCCTATCCTATCCGTCACATGCCAAACCAATTGCCTAGGAGGGGAAAATCGTCACTCTTTGGGGCTTGACGTCACCTAGGGCTAGGGTTGGTGGTGATGGAGTTGTTTTTCATTGACACTTGTCATGATTTGACCGGAGGAGGCATGGATTGACCTTGGTACATGAAGAGGAGGCTCTAGGAGCCCCAACGACCTCTACTTTTCCCTCCAACGACTTGGAAAGTGTCAAAATGTCTACCTAAAGAGGTGATGTCATCTTGTTTTAGGGTTTCTAATGTGAAAAAGTGTAAATTAAATATTATTATTTGTGTAAAGGGGTAAGATAAGGGTTGTTGAACCCTTATCTTATGTTTTACCCTAATTAAGTGGATAAACTATGTTTTAAATATATTGTATAAATAGAGATCACGTGGATCTCATTTCATAACATAAATCTCCTAGTGTGAGAAGTGTACCTCGATAAAATTTTCACTACCCTAGGGGATTTTTCTCTCTCTTTTTAATCTGTCATGGTTTACTTTTCTATTGGTGGAAAGAATTGGTGTGCTACCTTTTAGAGAGTTAGCACACCCTGTGGAAATAATTGGTGTGATACTATTGGTGTGATAGAGAGTTAGAGGAAAAATTGGTGTGATACTATTGAAGAAAACGTCAAATCAAAATTTAAGGAAAAAATGTGGTGTGATAGAGAGTTAGAGGAAAAATGAAAATTAAGGTATTATAAAGATGTAATCAACCCTAATCTAGAAGATCAAAATTATCTATCTGTTTTGCCAAGTGTAAAGAAAAAAATAAGGATTGCTAAGAAAAGAACAAATTCTCACGAGCTCCATAGTGAAACTAGGCGTTGGTCAATTCCTAAAACGCCATGGGATGAAAGAGTGTGTCACCTTTGTGACACTAAGAAGGTTGAATATGAAAAGAACTTTCTCTTAGATTGGCCAACCTATATCCATATTATATCTCATTTTCAAAATATTGATCACACTACCAACCTTCCTAACCTCTTAACTCAACAAAAGTATGTTGATATTGGAAAGCTTATCTTAATGCTTTTCGAGCACAATTTTTTTTTTTAAAGAATCACAAGTAATCACTTACCCTCTTAATGTCTGATAGACCAATTAGGTCTTAGTGGACGTTAATCATCATCATCATCATCATTATCATCATCATCATTCATTACAAGAAGATAAATTGGATATGTGTGGAAATATCAATGATGCATATACTTCATCAGATCTGTGTAGACATCTACAACTTCAACAAAATCTTCAAAGAGCACAAACTTGCATAGTTGTGAGCTCTTCTTGGAGTCAAGGACATGGTTGCTTAGCAATTGCCTTTTGTTCCTTATCATTTTTCATTTTATGCATTGTAATTTGAGGGGGGGTTTTGTTCCCATGAGGTTTTCCCTCTTTCCTCATTTAGTTCAGTGTATCTTTTGTATTTGGGTACCTAACATGGCCTTGTAGCCAGGACCCATTCTTTATTTTCATCATAGTGAT
>ML815462.1:86468-97295 GCA_009831015.1 Picea engelmannii | reverse complement strand
CCTATATTTTAGAGGAGAATATTCCACCTGGAGAATATTCTCTTTCAGTTGACACTTCAGTTTGACTAGTTGAGTTGAGTTTAGATGTTGCATTGGTTTTGTCACCATGCAACATTGGGATCATCACCAACTCACTACTCTTTTTTTTAGTGAGTTAACTAAAGACTAGTTGACTAGTTAACTCAGCTAAGTGGTTGTTCACTCTCCTAACTCCCTAAGAGACTAGACTAGGTGGAAGTTTACTCTTGTAACTGCTGGTGTGTTTCTAGATCAATATAGACCACCACAACGACTCATTAGTTACTCATTTATTCTATATATATTGTAAATTATTCACTCTTTTAGTGTGGAATACGGTTAATGAGAATTCTTCCATTCTTTCTATCTCGCTTCTTCTTTCTCAATTTATCTCTGCAAATGTGTTTAGTATTTTCTAGATAGATCTATTCTGTGCAGGTTCAACACATTTACAAAAGTGCTAGGTGAAAACAAATTTCCACCATAGCCACCCAAACTGTCTAGTAATGTAATTCTTCTCCTTACTGCTAGTGGTCCACAACAGGTAAAGGAAGTATGTCAGCATAAAGAAACCATGTATTGGAACAATGACAATACCCCCAAATGATTATAAGATGAATAATTTTGCAGGCTCCAATTCTTTTGGAAAACACAATTCCATATATAACCCCATAGGGTCACAAAATTTATAATCGAGAAAGATCGACTTTTAAGAAACTACCTCTTGTACTTCATTATTTCTCACCCGTCGTTTGATGTTCTCATAGTGTAAAGGTGGGAGGAGGAATGATGAAATTTGGCTACTCAGATCAGTCTTGACTATCAAGAGTGCGATTTGATCAATACATTCAAAGCCTTTTGTCTGCATTTTCTTTTGTCAGACTTAGCGTGTATCCTCTTGTCAGACACAAACTTATCTCAGTATGTGCATGCAGGAAAACTCGTCCATCGTGGTACCTTGGGATGAAATCTCTGTCTCCATGACTGAATCCTCCACACCTTCCATTTATGGGTTGAGTCAAGGTTTAAACCACCAAGCCTTCCTTCCATTAACTTCTTTTCCTCAGGAACTCAACAAGACTTAATGCTCAGGGGGAGGCCACGTGTTGCTCTTGGATAGGATGCTATATAAATGAGCAATTGTGGAGGTACTCAAAGATGGTTTGGATTCACACCGATTTTGAGGCCATAATTCACCACCTCCCACGATGTATCTCTTTTTCCTTACCATGGTTTCAATTGCGGGACCACTCAAGAATTTTATCGGTCAAGCAACTTGTGTCCCTGCAATGAACTGTGGCCATTGATATAGCCCTGGTCTGCGATATGGGCACACATGCTAGATCTAGTGCCATCACTGGATTTTATCCACCTGCCAACTTCGAGGCCCGTTAAAACTACACTTTGGAGTGGGGTGCTACTTTTGGTGTTGAACAATAAAACCTCCCAGAGGATGATCCGACGTGGTGTCTTGACGTCACCATGTTGATGAGTCATGAAAGAGAAGTGACATGTGTCACTAGAAGAAAAGAGAATGATATGCCCACAGGTGCCTGGACTAAGTGCCACATGTTATTTCCATATGGGTGCTAGATGTCATGATTGATGAGCACGCCACATGTCAACACTAATGATGACCACGTAATTGGCACTCTAGGGCTTGGGCGTCAGTTCCTTTTCCTTTGGCTCATTCCTAGATGTGACCTTAGGCCATGAACTCACATAATTACATGATTGTGGGTGCGACAAAGGGTGGTTTTGAAACCAAACTACTTTTGTCCCCGCAATTCACCACGAGACAACACGTGTCCCTTTCTCAAAACTATGGTTTTGATTGCATCCTGTCGTTAATCTTTTAAAACCCGAGCATATTATGACCCCGCAATTGAGTGTGACCATCGATCTCGTGATCTTCGATGGGGATTTATGATAAAGAAATCAAATATTCCCTCTTAAAATCGATGTATCATATCTCCCCTTTTCAAAATGATGGCCGAGATTTTCTTCGTGGTTCAGGTTTCATAGCTTTCAAAACTCAAACCTTATCTCTCTCCAAGTGATTTTAACTAGATTTGGAGATCCACTAATGCATTTCCTCCATAGATCGACCGTTGAGATCTATTTTGGACTTCGGGCTTCGGATGTTATGAATGTGAACCATGAAAATCTCCAGGAGGAAAAACTATGAAGTGAATGATTTGTTGTCGCATATCCTCGCCAATCAATGGTCCAGATTCACTTCAGGCCTTCAGCACTTTGGGACCTCTATAACTTCATCTCTTCAGCACTTCGGGGGATTCGACACTTCAACACTTTGACTCTTCAAGAGTTTGGAACTTCGGGCTTCAGTTGGCTTGGATTATTTCGAGAGTTTGGGCTTCATCTCTTCGGGAACTTTGCACACTTCTCACCTCAAATCCCCTAAAGCCCATTTCCACGGTACCTTGGATCGACTCCCACCTGTCCCCATCAAGACCAATGACTCATGTTCGCTTCAGGCCTCAGGACTTCAAAAGTTTTCTCTGGGACTATACTTCGCGCAATTATGGAATTTTGAATGCCCCAGGACTGTTAATCTGAACTTCATAGGGGATCTTCATAGTTGAAAACTGAACCCACCTTCTTTCTTCGATCTCGCAAATAGACCACTTTGAGTACTACGCTTCAATGATTTCTGTGCATACCAAGAAATAAGATGACCTGCTTCCCTTGAAAACTATATGTGATAAAATTTGGCTCCACAGGGGATGGCATTCTCCCTATGAGTTGCCAAGAACAACCAGTTCTAGTTCTTTAGCTTTGGGTTATGGAGTCAATTTCAAAACAATTCTCGAAAGGCCGACATGTACATTATTCTACTTACAAGAGGAAAACAAACACACATGCTCTAGAAGGAGCTTATTTATGTGCATTCCTAGACTAACTGATTTTTACAAAGTGCTAGGTGAAAACAAACTTCCACCATATCCACCCAAACTGTCTGGTAATATAATTCTTCTCCTTACTGCAAATAATCCACAACAAGTAAAGGAAGTATGAAAGCATAAATAAAACATGTCTTGTAACACTGAAAATAAATACCCCCAATTGATGATAAGATGAATAATTTTGTAGGCTTCAATTCTTTTGTAAAACATAGTTCCATATACAACCCCACAGGGTCACACAATTTATAATCAGGAAATCTCGACGGGTAAGAAAATACCTCTTGTACTTAATTATTGTTCACCCATCATTTGATGTTCTCAGAGTGTACAGGTGGGAGGAGGACTGATGCAGTTTGACTGATCCCAGGTGATATTTTCTCATTTACAGGTTCTAGACAGGACATAAGTTTCACATATAGCTCCTCCTTTTTATTTTCCGTGGCTTTCCCAAGGATCATATTCATAATAATCATAAACAGGAACCATGGAAAAGATCTTCTTTTTTTCATCTTTGCTGGGATACTCATCAAAAGATGGTTATTCTATGTCAATATTTGAAATCACTTCTTCATCATAAGCATGGCTGCCAAAAACATATGTTTCAAGGACCAGAATATCGCCTGCATTTCCTTCATAAGAGAAGAAAGAAAAGATTTCATTCAATTCTTCTATTTATGCAGAAAGTGATTTTACCTGCTTCGTTAAATCATCCAAGGCATCTCCTTTATTATCATCCCCTTCATAAGAAATAGCTATAACTTGAACATAGTCTCGAGAAAAATCTACTGCTTAATACGCTTGCTCTTCGTCATCAGAATATTCAAAAGTGAGATGTTGATCTTCATGAATGTTTAAAAAAACAGATACATTTGTATCCTCACTTTGCCTCTCAATCATATCCCTACCAGACTCATCACTTGTAGAACATTCTATCATCTTTTGGATGTGGAATACAAACTTCTCACAACAGTTATCAAGAATAAGATGAGTCAGGTAAATCTTCTCATAATATGAATTAAAAGCATAATGAAAATCCTTCAAAGAATGGATAATAGCAGTAGGAAGAGATTGACACCATTCGCGACAAATTTCTTCTAAATAAAATATGAGCATATTGATCAAGACATCCTCGTGAACAAAACCATGTTCAATCATGCATATATGAAAATCGAATAAGTGCTCACCGGGATGGTCATCCCGCCTTTCTTTGAATCTCAGAAGATAATCACCCCATTTAGTTATAGTTTACATTGGATGTGGATAACCAGCTATGGCTGAGAAATTGAATGGGGAAAACCTCTTGGCTAGGATAGCCTCCATAGCCATTTGATTTGTCTCCCTTCAGTAGAGTTACCAATATATTCTGCATAGTGGATTCGTCAATAGATTGTCAAACAATGGAGTAACCATGGTGAATTATAAGCACTCGAAATAACATGTCCAACTTCAGTTCTTCATGGTCATTTTCCCAAGGATCTTTTCAATTTGGGACAACAGCCTAAAACCTTCTTGAAAAAGATTTCCTTTCTTGATAATATTCTCGGGGTTAGCTTCAAGTGTTTTCTAGAGGTAGATGTGGAGTACACCTCATGTGTCTTCCTCTGGGAGCCACAACTGAAACAATGGATTTTCCAGGTGCAAGTTAATATCTTCAAGGTATTGATTTATGATGCACCTTCATAAACATAACTTCTTTGTTGTTCAATCCCATGGAAATGTCTTCAATTTATTCCTTGACAACAATGACATGAATGTTAGAACTAAGAGTCACCCTCAGATTTTGAAAAGATAAGCCCAGTACCCATCAGAGTATTTGGTGGATGTTTGATTTATGAGTGGAGGTAAAATGGACAAAAAAATAGTACATAAACTATTCTAACACAGAGTCTGGGTAGGAAATGCACTGGGAAGTGAGGGCCTCATTAACTTTAGTTAGTGATTTGAGTTTAAGGGTGAAAAGAAGGAAGGCTTGGTGAGAAAGTAGACAAGTCTACCATGGGCATCAGGCTTTCAAACAGCATGGTGAATAAAAATTTAGGCTCAAGAGTTCTCTTGAAATCAAGCTTTAGACATTGAAATATGTCAAAGAAACACAATCACAACAGCATAGTAATCAAACCTACATCACAATACAACTACGACAACTTGACTGGATCCTCCATTCCCGATTCGTCTAGTGTGAGGATAAATAAGATAACAAGGGAGATGACTAAAACTGGTCACAATACCACTGTAATCAAACCTACATTACAATAGAATCACAACCCTCGACTGGATCCTCCATGCCCTTGTGTTTTAGCACATTTTTTACGGAGACATGAAAATAGGTTGACTTCTATTAATGTAAATGTCTCAAATTTGATACATAACTAGAGAACAACTCTGGTATCAAAATATTACAAAATAGGGAGCTTTGCTCAACCAATTGATGACTAACAAAATATCAAAACTACCTATTTATACTCAGAACAGTCCCGACTATCAGGAGTGCGATCTGATCAATACATTCAAATCCTTCCATCTATGTTTTCTTCTATCAAAATGAGTGTGTATACTCTTATCAGACGCAAACTCAACTCGGTATGGGCATGTAGGAAAAATTGTCCACCTTGTTACCTTGGACAGACATCTCTTTCTCCATGACCAGCTCCTCCCTGCCTTCCATTTATGGGTTGAGTCGAGGTTTCAACCACCCATCCTTCTTTCCATTAACCACTTTTCCTTGGGAACTCAATGAGGCTTAATGTTCAGGGAGCAGCCACGTGCTGCTCTTGGATAGGATTCTATATAAAAGAATGATGGCAGAGATGTTCAAAGGTGGTTTGTATTCACATCACTTTTGAACCCACAATTCACCACCTCCCACCATGTATCTCTTTTGCCTTACCATGGTTTCAATTGAGGGACCGATCAATAATTTTATCGGTCAAACAAGTTGCATCCCCACAATGAAGTGTAGTCGTTGATCTGTCTTCGGTCCACGTTATGGGCGCACCTGCTAGATCTGGTGCCACTGCTGGATTTTATCTACTTGCCAATTTCGAGGCCCGCTAAAACAACGCTTTGGGGTGGGGCGCTAATTTTGGTGTTGAAAAATAACACCTCCAGGAGGTTGATCCGATGTGGTGGCCTAACATCACCATGCTGATGTGTCATGAAAGAAAATTGACATGTGTCACTAGGAGACAAGCGAATGATATGCTCATAGGTTCTTGAACTGAGTGCCACATGTTATTTCCAGATGGGTTCCAGATGTCATGATCGACGAGTGCACCACATGTCTACACTAATGATTGCTATGTACTTTGCGCTCCAGATATCAGATGCCAACTCCTTTTCCTTTATCTCTTTCTTAGATGTGACTTAGGGCCATGACCTCACATAATTACGCGATCACGGTCATGACTAAGGGTGTCTTTGAAACCAAACTTCTTTTGTCCCCACAATTCACTACGAGACACCACGTGTCCCTTTCTCAAAAGTCTGGTTCTGATTGTGGCCCGCCCTCAATATTTTAAAACTAGAGCATCTTCTGACCCCACAATTGAGCATGACCATCCATCCTGTGATCTTTTATGGGGCTACACTATTAGGGGCTCAAATATGCCCCTTTCAAATTTATGGATCATATCTTCCCTTTTCAAAATGACGACCAAGATTTTCTTCGTGGATCGGGCTTCAGAGCTTTCAAAACTCAAACCTGGTCTCTCTCCAAGTGATTTTACCCAGAGTTGGTGATCCACTGATGTGTTCCCTCCATAGATTGACAGCTAAGATCTATTTCAAACTTTAGGCTTCGGATGTTATGATTGCGAAGCATGAAAATCTCCCAAAGAAAAAACTCTGAAGTGAATGATCTATTGTCGTGTGTCCCCGCTAATGGATGGTCCAGATTCACTTCAGGCCTTTGGGACTTTGGGACCTCTAGCACTTCATCTCTTTGACACTTTGGGGGATTCGACACTTCGACACATCGGCTCTTCAGGAATTTGGCACTTCGAGATTCATTTGGCTTGGATCATTTCAGGAGTTTGGGCTTCAACTCTTCAAAAAATTTGCACCCTGCTCACTTCAAAATCTCCCAAAGCCCATTTCCATGAACCCTTGGATCGGCTACCACTTGTCCCCCTCAATATCAACGGATCATGCTTGCTTCGTGCCTCGAGACTTTAGACTTTTTATCTGGCACTATACTTCATGCAATTATGGAATTATGAATGCCCAAGGGCCACTAATATGAACTTCACATTGGATTTATGCCATAGAAAAATGAACCCGCCTGCTTGCTTTGAGCCTGCAAATAGACCTCTTTGAGTACTTTTTTTTGACGCTTTATGTACATACCACTAACGCGGACGAAGTGATTCCCTTGACAACTATATGTGATAACACACCCAACCGTAGACACTATTGTTCCCAAGTCTCAACAGTAGTGTCACCCCCTAGCCAGGGCTATGAATCCACAAGGATGGTTCCAGAGTTTTACTTGGCTTCCCAAACCAGTCAACACTCAAGCTCTCATAGGATTTCTCATTACTCATAGAAATCCAAGTACCCAACTCTCTTCTACCCATCTTGCACAACCCAAGAGAATGGACCTCCACCCTTCTCTGCCATGCAGTCCCTCAGGCAGTCCTTCTCCTTATTTTTGGCTCCAACGCAACTGGTCCATAATCTCAATGCTGGAACTCTCAGGACTCATAGTTGTGAACAACGCTGGACACAGGACAAAAGAAATCAGACATGCAGGCCTCAAGTCATGATTGGATTACTCTAGCAACAACCACGAACAATATTGTGGCTAATCTTCGGTAGTATGTTCCCTTTCCCAAGTCAAGACGCGGGTGAGGATGAATTAATGAGTGATAAGTAAGGATGGAATGAATGAACAAGTGAGAAAGAAAATGAATGCATGAATCATTGATCAAGTGGACGACTGAATAAGAGAATGAATGAAAAAACAAGCAATCAATGAACAAGCCATCGACCGAACCCCCCATCATACAAAAGGCAAGTTTAAATAATTTGTGGGAAATCAAGAACCTCCTGGCCTTCCCCAAGAAGCCAACATAACTGATCCACCCCCTTATACCAAAGCGTCATTAAAATAGGAAATACACATTTATTCCCTCAAGCTCCCTCTCTTGTGGAATCATAGCCCCCTATAACTCTAGTTCTTATCCGTCTAGCAACCAATGATGTATGTATTATTAATAATGATCAAAACGTTACATTTCTTGGGAACAATGGCCTTTTTAATAATTATTTGGGCACTCTGGCCTCTCAACATTGTAACAATACATTATTTAAAATGGGCGTTCGAAACCCAGAGTGTTACACCTTGTGGGTTTTATTAGCATGGACCTCACCCATGCACACATTCCCATGGGAGATGGAAATTTTGAGGTATTCTATAGTCCATAGTGAGTTGACAAGCATGTGAATGATCCCAATGGTCCTAACTATACAAGTGAGGATGAGTTTGATGAAATGTCCGACACCATTGAGTATTATCCAAGTGACTTTACTTTTATGCAGGACGACTCTATAGGTTGGCTTTTTCCCAAGGACATATGAATACAAAGAAAAAATTGCAAAGTTCCAGGGAAAAGAGATAGATTCTATCCAAATATTGAGGAAAGAATATAAAGAATGTGAGGAATCCATCAAAAGGGAAGTCAACGTAGAACCTCGTTCTTATCCATACATTGAGAATATTCCTTACATAAATTACAGTGAAGGAAGTATTGCATTAATGTGGGACAAGAAAAAGGGCAAGACCATATATGACCAGAAGGATGATACCTCATGGTTTGGTCCTTACATCATCAAGAAGAAGTCTGGTCAATAAAAGTATTACTTGGCAGCTTTGGATGGGGGAAAGATGCCATTACTGATGGATGGATCTCTTCTCTGGACCTATGCTCAGATCACATGACTTATTTAGGGCCCAGGCCCTAGGTAAGATTGTAGGTCATATTTATTCCTTTTCATTTTCGTCTCGATTACTCATGTTAGTTTAGATTCATTTCATATTTAATTTTTCTCTACTTGCATATTGATTCCATGCTTAGTTTATAAGGTTTTTGAAAAAATGATAAAAAAATTATTTTTTAGATCAGTTTCATTTTTGGATTTTTTGATGTATATGGAAAAAGGATGAGCCAAGCCATCCTACTATTGACGAGTTTGTTCTCTTAATGTGTGTAGAAACAATTCTACCAAGAGATGTTATGGTTCTCATGCACTCTACGACAAGCAAACGTCCCCAAGTAGGAGCCAAATGTTATCCCCATTTTGTGGGATAACTAAGGACATGACGTCTCGAGGACCTCAAGTTGCGTACATGGAGTATTGAGAGACCACATGACTCGCAATGTCCACTTACACATATGGAATCTTGTTCTAACACCAAAGTTCGATCAATCGTCAGCGCATCCACCTATATGAACTAGATTTTCAAAGGAACATAGGTCTTTCTCCATGCAGTAGAAGTTAAGTATTGTGGAAGGTAATCACCTTATAATTTGAGGCATTTAATCATGTTATATTGAAGCTTCTTTTTTATTATATAACTCCTACTTGGAAATTATGCTTTTGACCCTGTTTAACGCTGGTGAGTGTCATCGATTTCCTTGTAAGTGGCCAACATTTAGGGAAGGGATGTAACTGGGATTCCCTTGAGGTTTCATTGTACCATTCCCAACCATACTTATCACTTTCCTCTCATCACATTCCCATCACATTTCCCTCTTCTATGCCCTTTGGCTTTAGTGACCGAAGAAGGGCATGTACCTCATCTCATGGGAAGAAGGGGATAAAGTCCCAGACGGATGGCGGCTCGCAAAATATAAAATCCTAAAATATAAACCTTCCAGATACTCACCCAAAGAGACCATGAGAGAAATGAAAATATTCTCTTAAAAAATCAAAGACCCACAAAAGGAAAATAGCATTATATACATGTACCCACTTATTGAGGTTTGTACACTCATGCGATGTACCTTCTTTTCCTTGCATATGGCACTTTGTGCACCTCTAACTTCAAGTGGACCTTTTGTTGATACACCCCAAGCTAATCAATTTCACTCTAGGGTGTACCAAAGGTTTTGGAATATTAACTAATTAATGGCAATGAATGGGCTTGGAAAGAGGATGGATTAAGAACAAAGGTGCAACAAACCCTTTACAAAGGCACCCATAGCTGAGGCAATACGAGCCCTTGTATGTCATGAAAACCTTTGACCTATGAAGTCTAAACCCCTATCCACCTCATCATCGACTACTTGATCTTGAAGGGGCATCGTTGGGAGCATCCACTACTTGAGGGTTTTGGTTTACCCAATAGGAATTTTATGACACCCCTCCCATACCTAAAATTGGTCAATTGTATAGGGTGTAGTGACCGTGATTTCATTAAACTACCAGAAAATAAAATAGAACAGTAAATTTGAAATTTACTAAATTTTAAAATTAATCTAGCATATTCGCTCCCATTTTTCAATAAATAAATTAACAATTTACATAACCATTTGCATACAAGCTAAATCTATATGACAAATTGCATAACAAGTGAAATACCTCGTTCTGATGCTGTCTCCCTTCGCTTGAACCAATCCGCAACAAATCTGCAGCAACTTGCTCCTTCGACACCCCAAAACCAGCCACCCTACCGACCAGTACGCCTGGCCCTAGGACATCTACGGACGTCCTACCCCTCCGAGACCAAAAACCCTCATCCCCGGTGTGCACTGTAAATCCCACTGTTCTAACTCTGTCTCAAAGCTCCCAAAAATCTCCTCTCGTAGACTGCCTGAATGAATAATCCCCCCAAAATGAATCCTCCTCCTTCCCTTATGCCTCCTTCACCGCCCTCGCACCT
>ML815462.1:60331-74720 GCA_009831015.1 Picea engelmannii | reverse complement strand
GAAGAGGCATATTATCTGAACTTCTCTCTTTTTGAAGGAGTTGAGTACTTATTCTGAGGTTTTTCTATGCTATATTGATATTTGGTTCTTAACATTGGTACTTGGACAATGGAGCATCTCATCATGTGGCATAATCATAGGAGTTATACAACATTCTGATGGATAGGGACTTAGTGACCCATGTGGAGCTTAGTAATGGTTCCAGGTATGCAGTGAAGGGGGAGGGAACTATCTGGTTTCATCTTGAGTTAGGAGGTTTGTTAGAGGCCTCAGATGTGCTTTATGTACTAAAACTATATAATATTTTTCTCTTAGTATATGTTTTGGAGAAGATGAGTTGTTTCATGTTGAAGAAAGGACAAGTAATCATACGTTTAAAGGGAGTTATCCATGATATATAAAGCAACATCGAGGTGCAAGAGTGAAAGTTATTTAGGTTGAAAGGAAGAATTGTTCATAGGTCCAAGGAGATATTGTGTGGACCAATGTTAGTAGAAGAGGATGAGGAGAAGAAGCTTTTGAAGGGAAAACGTTCAAAGACTTCCAATTCAGGGAGTCAACCTTCAGGTGGGGAGCAATAGTTAAACCCTTCCATTTTTGTCAAAAGACAAAATTGGTATCCATCCTCAACACCTTAATTGTTTTCTCTGTTTGATTCTGCACAAGAGCATTAAACTCTTAAAACTTCTCAAGAGGAAATATATCCATGTATTCCTTTACAAGTCATCTATAAATGAGACATAGTGCACATATTTTCCTAGTGATAGAATCGACACAGGTCCAAACACATCACTGTGCATCGAATGTAAAATCCCTCTGCCCTTGTTTCACCATAGGGTAATCCTACCCGATTCTTCTTGTCATATACAAAATTTTCATAGGAATCATAATCTAGAGAGCAACTAGACAACCTTCCACCATACCTTTATTGTGTAGTAGTTGAATTCCCTTCTCTCTAATATGACCTAATCTTTAATGCCTAAGCATAGCCTTTTATTTAGAGAATGTAGGAGTTTTTTCTTCTACAACTCTTTAGAGCCACACCTCTAATCTTCTTTATTCATCTTCTTCATTGCTTACAATAAAATATGTAAACAAAATCTTGTAGCATCCAAACCCCTAATCCATTTACCCAAATCAGTCAAAACCCTAATTCCGTGACGAGAATTAGAAGTGCATGAAAGTGCACTTCACAAGATAGACATGGTGCATATATGCATGGGTTGTAGTGCATGAAAGTGAATATATATGCAATTGACAATGAAGATAGGTGCATACAAGCTCTTATAACTAAAAGTACATGTCCATACAACCATAGAGAACTTTCTAGGATTTGTAGTGCTATTTATAATTTTTTTTATTTCTTTGTGGGACATTTTCCTAGTAAGGAAGACCTTTTAAATTTTGATTTTATTTTAATGATAAGTTGATTTGAAGGAAATAATATATTTGTGTATTGTTTATGAGATTTGTTTTCTAGTGTTACTTCAGCTATTTATTATTTTAATTTGTGAGTTTCTAATTTTATTTAAAGAAAAGAAAATATTAGAAATCAATTTACCTAGATGTCAAGATTTGAAAGTTATACTAGCCAAATCCGTGGTGGATCTAGCCACCATGGGACTTCCATCATGTACCCTATACAATCTAGGTCATTATTGTATAGAATTTTTCAAAAATCCCCAAAAATTAAAATATTTGAGAATTTTATAATTTCTTCCAAATTTGTTTTAGCTGAAATTTGAAGTTTTTAATTGTGTCAAAATGAATCTTGATCATTGATTTCTAAGTCGAATGTTATATGGGCTATCAACTCTCTAATTCTTCAATCACCATAAAAATGAAAAATATTGCCTTCCCAATCGAATTTAACTTTGCAACCTACATATTTATGTCATTAATCATCTCTTCAACTATTTTGAGTTAATTTAAACTCGAACATGATCATAAATTTAAATGGACAGTATTATGGAAATGATACAATGGATGCTATTATTTAAATCATTGATTTTATTACCTACTATATAGTTATACATACAATATCCTCTAGACATGATTGAAAAAAACATAGTTTCTCCACAAAATCTAAATATATGGTTAAATATGATCCGAGTTAACGAAGCTGAATTAACTGAAATGATGAACAATACAAAATTGAGTAATGTAAGGCTAAGAAAATTATAACTAAACATCCAAACATAGAGGAATTCAGAGTGTGTTGTCATGAGCAGGGAGCACTTGCGAAAGAGGTGCTCGGATAACCTAGAGGAAAATTAACGCTGGCCATCGCAATTAATATTTTGATTTATTTTTCTTTTATGACCAACCGAAGTTTAAGTTAAAAGAAAGAGGCTAAAATATGTTTTTAATTCCATGTAAACTGTATACGTAGAGACGGCCCTTCGGCGCCAGGTTGATGGCCTCGATATCCACACCGTTGTCAAGGTTGAACCTCCTTTCATCCCAATCCCAAAAAAAATGCGATGAAACTTTTCTCGCACTAACTTCCACGGGTTCTACGAAAGCAGAAGGAATCCACGTGTCCCAAAATACATTCCATTCCGACTCTTGTTCAATCCTCCTGCTGTTCTCATCATTTAACTTCAGCCTGTAAAATTTCAACTCAGGAACCTCCTCTTCATCAAACTCGTCTTCGTCATCAGCAATGATATAATACAAAATAATGGTTCGTTGTCCCTTCCCCTCATCCTGATACTGCATCAACAAAAACTCAGGTTCGTTGTCCAGGTCGCCGTCATATGTACGATATTCCCTGGGCTGACAGATCTTGTAAAGACATTTCTGATAATGACCTTCAGAAATGGACTGTATGGTAATCTCAAGATATTTTGGGGGTTCCTCTGAATGAAAACCAATTAATCTATCGATTAGATCAGGACTGCCAACCAATTCAGGTTGCCATTCAGATATGTCGTTTCTTCCGTGGAGCGTCCGCACAGACAAATTCTCCATGGGATTTTGGGACATCACAATATGGTAAGTAGTACAAGACCCGCCATCGTCAAAGGAAGAACAACTCAACACAATTTGTCCCTCCAAGACAGGCAACGGCGGGAGTTGCTTCCACCGAAGGTTTCCGTCTCTTAAATCAACCACGCTCACGTCGTATGTGTTTTCATTTTCACGTCGTCTGGGAATGAAGGAATATACACGTTCGTCATTGTCATCAACCACAAATTTTACATCACTTCTCAATTCTTCAGGGACAGCCGGAACTGTAAGATTCAGTAGACTGCCTTCGTTGTCGCTGTAAACCCAGATACGGAAGCTGTTATACTCAAAGTATTGCGAGTATGGAGTGTGGAATAAAACGAGGGACTTGGAAAGAATACGGGGATTTTTGAGACGGGCGTAATATGGGAAAGAGTGTGTCATGGCATCAGACCACCATCGACTCAGGAGCGTAAAGACCGGCCGCTTATACCATGGCAATCGAGTGATCACTTCTCCCAGCACAATGTCGTGGCAGAGGCCAGGGACTGAGGAAAAACATAAGCAATAATGTGACACAAATTGGAACTCTAACATAACAAAATCAATCAACTAAAACACAAAATCAATCAACTAAAACAGTGCATTGGAGTTGAGTGATGTTACACGTACTGCCGTTATGAGCTGCTGTTGAAGGTCCATTCTCCGCCCTTTCCACCGCTTCCGACTCGTTAGTAATTTCCTCAGATCTCATTTTTAGGTTTTTCCTATTTGAAATATTTTCCGTTTGCCTCTGCTCTGTACTTTTCAGAAGGAGACAGAGATAGTGCTCTGTACTTTTCAGAAGGAGACAGAGATAGTGTATAGACTAACCTCCACAATTTTTCATTCAATATCATTTTTTTAGCCTCTACACATTCGATATATTTATACTTCCATAAATGCAATTGAATAGACGTAACTTTTCTTTGTGTAAATTCATCAATCTAATCTTACCCTTTGAATTAAGAGCCGACAGTTAACTAATGAGTATTTAATATTTAGTGTGTTGTCCCCTTCCTTAAACCTTTGAATTCTTTCATAGTTTTAACATGCCAATGCAATCAATGCAATCACTAATGATAAATGTGGCAAACTCTTAACAAGTTATAAATGAAAGTGTTTTAGGGTTTTTGCATCCTAATGATAGTAGCTGAATATCTATAACAAAATTAAGTAATTCCCCTTTATAGGAGACACCCTAGTGGCTAAGAGTTGCATTGGGCAGAAGCAACAAAATCCAAATTGCAGAAAATTGAAATGGCCAAAATTCATGTTTCTCAACGTGCTATTTTATTTCTCCAATGCAAAAAAGTAAATGACTAGTGCCTTGCATATTGGGTTATGGATTCAAAAAATGATTTAACTATACTACTTCCTTGGGGTTGTAAACCCTCTTACTCCCTAAGGCAGTTAAAGCTAACTAGGAAAGTGCTAGAAGGGTGTAAGCTCTTTTACTTCTCCTCGCACTTCCTTAAGTAACAAATTATTTCCAAGACAAATATTGGTGAGCTTAGTGGGGTTGTATGCACATATAGTCCCCAAGACGTTCAACTATTTAAACTTGCAACTAAGAAAAAGAGACAATAACAAGATGAAACCCTTTAACTAGAGAAAGAATCAACAAGATAAACTTCTACTTTACCAAGAGTTATCCACCAATATGCAAGAGAAAAGCTCCATAAGAGGTAGCACACCAATTCCTTCCACCAATAGAAAAGTAAACCATGACAGATTAAAAAGAGAGAAAAATCCCCTAGGGTAGTGAAAATTTTATCGAGGTACACTTCTCACACTAGGAGATTTATGTTATGAAATGAGATCCACGTGATCTCTATTTATACAAAATATTTAAAACATAGTTTATCCACTTAATTAGGGTAAAAAATAAGATAAGGGTTCAACAACCCTTATCTTACCCCTTTACACAAATAATAATATTTAATTTACACCTTTTCACATTAGAAACCCTAAAACAAGATGACATCACCTCTTTAGGGAGACGTTTTGACACTTTCCAAGTCGTTGGAGGAAAAAGTAGAGGTCGTTGTGGTTCCTAGAGCCTCCTCTTCATGTACCAAGGTCAATCCATGCCTCCTCTGGTCAAATCATGACAAGTGTCAATGAAAAACAACTCCATCACCACCAACCCTAGCCCTAGGTGATGTGAAGCCCCAAAGAGTGACGGTTTTCCCCTCCTAGGCAATTGGTTTGGCATGTGAGGGATAGGATAGGACCTTTAAGGTGTCTTCTAGGCCTCCAAATGCAAGTCATCGTGATCTGACATGTGGGCCCATGGCATCCAACCTGTGGGTTTCAAGCCCCATGGAAGCCCAAGCTAAGCTTGTTCCTCCAAAACTGTACACCAAACAACGTCCTACAAAACAAATGTGTATGCCCCCCAAATATCTCAAGTCAAAATATCATGGCAAGTGAAAACCACATCTAATAAACAAGACATCTAAAAATGTGAATCCAAACTACCTCATCAAGTTAAACAAATGCTCAAAGGCCCTATACAATTGACCAAGTTTAGGTATGGGAGGGGTGTCATAAAATTCCTATTGAGTAAACCAAAAGCCTCAAGTAGGGGATGCTCCGAATGGTGCCCCTTCAAGGTCAAGTAGTTGATGATGAGGTGGATAGGGGTTTAGACTTCATAGGTCAAAGGTTTTCATGACATACAAGGGCTCGTATTGCCTAAGCTATGGATGTCTTTATAGAGGGTTTGTTGCACCTTAGTTCTTAATGCATCCTTTTTCCAAGCCCATTTGTTGCCATTAATTAGTTAATATTCTAAAACCTTTGGTACACCCTAGAGTGAAATTGATTAGCTTGGGGTGTATCAACAAAAGGTCCACTCGAAGTTAAAGCTGCACAAAGTGATATATGCAAGGAAAGGAAGGGACATCACATGAGTGTACAAACCTCAATAAGTGGGTACATGTATATAATGATATTTTCCTTTTGTGGGTCTTTGATCTTTTAGGAGAATATTTTCATTTCTCTCAAGGTCTCTTTGGGTGATTATCTGGAAGGTTTATATTTTAGGATTTTATCTTTTGTGAGACACCATCCCTCTGGGCCTTTAGCTCTTTCTTCCCATGAGATGAGGTACATGCTCTTCTTCATTCACTAAAGCCAAAGGGCATAGAAGAGGGAAATGTGATGGGAATGTGATGAGAGGAAATTGATAAGTATGGTTGGGAATGGTACGATGACCCCTCAAGGGAATCCCAGTTACATCCCTTCCCCAAACATTGGCCACTTACAAGGAAATCTATGACACTCCCCAAGGTGAAACAGGGTCAAAATCATAATTTCCAAGTAGGAATTATATAATAAAAAGAAGCTTCAATATAACATGATTAAATGCCTCAAATTATAAGGTGATTACCTTCCACAATATTTAACTTGTACTGCATGGAGAGAGACTTATGTTCCTTCCAAAAGCTAGTTGGTATGGGTAGATGCACTGACGATGGATCGAACTGTGGTGTTAGAACGAGATTCCATATGTGTAAGTGGACACTGCTAGTCATGTGGTCTCTCAACACTCCATGTATGCAACTCGAGGTCCTTGAGACATCATGTCCTTAGTTATCCCACAAAATGGGGATAACATTTGGCTCCTACTTGGGGACATGTGCTTGTCATAGAGTGCATGAGAACCATAACATTTCTTGGTAGAACTGTTCCTACACACACTAAGAGAACAAACTCGTCAATAGTAGGATGGCTTGGCTCATCCTTTTTCCATATACATAAAAAAATCCAAAAATGAAACTGATCTAAAAAATAATTTTTTTATCATTTTTTCAAAAACATTCTAAACTAAGCATGGAATCAATATGCAAGTAGAGAAAAATGAAAAATCAAATGAATCTAAACTAACATGAGTAATCAAGACGAAAATGAAAGAAAATAAATATGAACTACCAACTTACCTGGGGCATGGGCCCTAAATAAGTCAGGTGATTTGAGCATAGGGCCATAGAAGAGATCCATCCATCAGTAATGGCTTCTTTCCCCCATCCAAAGCTACCAAGTAATACTTTTATTGACCAGACTTCTTCTTGATGATGTAAGGGCCAAACCATGAGGTATCACCCTTCTGGTCATATATGGTCTTGCCCTTTTTCTTGTCCCACATGAATGTAATACTTCTTTCACTGTAATTTATGTAAGGTATATTCTCAATGTATGGATAAGAAGGAGTTTCTATGTTGACTTCCCTTTTGATGGATTCCTCACGTTCTTTATATTCTTTGCTCAATATTTGGATAGAACCTGGCTCTTTTCACTAGAACTTTGCAAGTTTTTCTTTGTAGTCATATGTCCTTGGGTTAAGCCAACCTATGGATTCTTCCTTATTAAAAGGAAAGTCACTTGGATAGTACTCAAAGGTGTCTGACATTTCATCAAACTCATCTTCACTTGTATAGTCAGGACCATTGGGATCATTCACATGCTTGTCAACTCACTCTTGACTATAGAATACCTCAAAATTACCATCTCCCATGGGGATGTGTGCATGGCTGAGGTCCATGCTAATAAAACACCCAAGGTGTAACACCTCGGGTTTTGAACCCCCATTTTAAATAATGTATTGTTACAATGTTGAGAGGATAGAGTGCCCAAATAATTATTAAAAAGGCCATTGTTCCCACGAAATGTAACATTTTGATCATTATTAATAATACATACATCATTGGTTGCTAGACGGATAAGGACGAGAGTTATAGGGGGCTATGATTCCACAAGAGAGGGGGCTTGAGGGGATAAATGTGTATTTCCTATTTTAATGACGCTTTGGTATAAATGTTTTTTCTAGAATGATTCAGACCGTGGAATTTCTATTCCATTGAGGAAACACATCCAAGTATCGATGTTAAAAAAATCATCTTGTGTGTCATTGTATTTTTGGAGTTACACTCCGTGGAAAATAGGGTTTGTGGCTAGTCCTGAAACTAGTCAAAAACATGTGTGTCGGGTAAAAATGTCATAAATTCTTCGTAACACATCCAAATTCAGTAAGACTAGATGTTTTGGGTTAGATTACATTCTTTAGTATTCTATGTAGCATTTTCAGATCAATTCAAGAAATATTGCGTGTGGGGCACGCTCTACAATGTCTATCTCTAGAATAAGACAAAATTCAGCAAGGTGTGTCATTTTTTTCATAACTCCTTTTCTGAGATGTTCTAAGTAGTGAAACCTGGTCGAAGTCCCAAAAATGGTCAAACATGACCAGGGTTTCCTCAAAACCTTGTCAAGGGCCAACAACAACATTAATTGAACATTTCGTCAATATTGGGTGAGTTATGGATCTTGTGCCCAAATCATTATTTTACATGCTATGCATAACCTGCCTCTTGTACATGTCTCAATCAAATAATGTGTCGGATCTATGGACTATATGTCACAATGGAATATCATATTATATGAACTAGACCTTTTGTATCATTCATGTCTAACTATTTTCCTAATTTGACTGAAGAAATCTGACCGATAACGAAGTGTTGGTCTTTAGGTCAAGGTCAATCCTTTCACAATGCATCTATTATATATGAAATTATGCAATTTGATAGATCTATTTCACAAACTTATTCATTTGAGGGAATGAAATTTAGGACCATCGGTGTAATTGAGTAAGTGAATTCTTGACTAAGGGGAGTGGAATAACCTTACCTTCTAGCTAGCAATTATAGGAAAATAAATATAGGGGAGGGGCCTTATTGTTCAAGTGGTTCTCCTATAATGTTACATGAAATTTTTTCATTGAGGGGAAGAAATAAAAACTTACTCTATGTTATTCTATTTGAGGGGAAGTGGGATTAGGTTCACTTGTGACGTTCCATGAAATTTTTTCATTAAGGGGAAGAAATAGAAACTTACATTCTCTATTGTGTTTGATGGGAAGTATGATTTTTTATTTAGTTGAAGAAAAACATAGCATATAACAGAGCATAACATAAGCATGATCAAACCCACATTAAACTAAGAACATCAATCATACACTTGACACAATGATTTATGTGGACACCCAAGATGGGAAAAACCATGGGCAATGAATATCGATATTCTTTTTATTCAAGGGAGAATTACAATAGCCTTCATAGGCATACAATCATCCTCTCCTTTCTCTCTGATCACTGCACATGCTTGCACTCACATTGTACTCCACCTCGATGGGTATGCTCACATATATAAGATCTATCACTCAGTTGTAAAAACTGGTCATGGATATATCACATAGTTACATGAGCAATTCATAAATAGATTTCATGCATGTCAAGTAACATAGTTTCATGCATGTGTGTTGTTGGGAAAAATACCCTATGGACTAGAAAACTAGCGTCAGACTTGCATGCAGATTTTGACTGTAAAGAAATTACTTTTTAACCTACCACCCAAAACTTAAACCCCTTTTTCACAATACATACATGGAAAGGAACTACAAACCTTGTTACTGATGTTTGGTGTAGATCCTCTATTGCACTTTTGTCCGTTTGCTGGTGTTGCTCCTTCAAAAGATAACCTTCAATCAAAAAAAACAAGGATGCATGCACGCTACTTTTCTACTTGAGGGTTAGAGATTAAGCACAAATTAAAAAAATCATAGATAACTCATGCATTGGGACAAGAGAAGTATTCTTTTATTATTTTCAAAATGAATCAACTTACAATCAAAGTCGAGACTAGCCACCGCTCCTTGATCCTGATCCTGGGCTCCTCCTCTTCTTTTGTCCTCCAACTGCTTTGCGTTAATTCTCCTTTGGCATGAGGAAAGGCTAAAGGGTTGGGACAATGGATTCAGCAAATGGGCAGAGTTTCTTCGCTATATTCTTCCTCTTCCAAATAGTACCCCTACCCCTTATTTTATATGCTAGAAGGAGCTATGGTTTTGGACGAACTCTCGGCCATGCATGGCCGGGAGTTTCAGTTAACTAACCCATAGCTTTTTGTTCTATCGACAACTTTCCTATTTTTTTGTTTTGTTATGTACATGCGGGCTATAGTAGGCCTGCTATTGTGCACACACGTGCAGTAGTGGGTTAGGGCACGTGGGCCTTGACCCAAGAGGGTTTTTAGAGAGGTTCTTCAGCAGATGTTTTGGCAATGAAGGGATATGAGTTGGCCTGATGCCAAGTAAGCATGTGTGGTGCAATTTAGGGTTTTAACAAATGCCCCCTAATGTGTGAGGTCAGAAGAGCCTCTGATGGCCGAAATACATTACCAATATTTTACCAATCTTTACTGATATGCTGAAGGAGTGAGCCCAGGGATCAGGAACCAGGAAGTGTCGTCTGCAAAATAACAAATGTCTCACCGAGGCGAGCATACCCATGCTCGGGATAGAATAGAACCATGGCTACCAATCAAATACACTGTAGATCCATGTCAAATAACTATAAAGAGTATCCGCGAATAATACAAAGTGGAGCTACATCTCAAAATCAGAAAGATATACATATAGAGTATCCATCTCCCAGAAGCTGATTCAGCCTGATGGCTATACTTTAGAGCTTGAGAAACAACTTCAAAATCTTCTAAAACTTGGATAGGAGTGTAATATGAGTGCACAACTGCACTACCCAGAGGTCTTCGACGGCTCGTCGGTTATGGACTTGATAACCTTGATGATCGGACTGAAGTCTTCAGTGATTTCGAAAAAGGACTTGATTGGACGTTCAGGATGGCCGGGTATGAAAACAAGAGACATATTGTAGAGGGTTCGACTCAGGCTTAGTGACAAACTTCCCTTGGATAATAGCACGACAATTGATAAGACTCAGGCAACATATCTGTTAATCATAAGTCTACGAGGCAGGAGGCAACGAAAACTCTCCATATGTTTGGAAGAGTAACCAAATGGTGGAGGACACAACTCTATATAGTGAGGAAAAGCTTCCTAATGTCGTACTACATCCCATAGTCTGATGATCAAACTAATAGATGTGCTTTATCCAAGGGCGACTCATTATGCTGCCAATAAAGAAAATACTTTTCCCATCCTCTTTTTGGGGTATATTTGATTTTTTTGTTCTTTTTGATAGTGTTTGAAAAAGAATAAAGGAATATTATGTTACAATGGAGGAACGAGTACTGCAAACATACAAGCTCAAGGCACAAGGAAAAGAATGATGTTCTGGTGAAATGATACTCAGGAAAAATCCTCTAGCGGCCAAAGGTGTTAAGATGTAGAAACAAACTGTTACAAGGCTGATGGGTAAGGTATACAAATGCGGTTGATAGAACACACAATGGTAACATCCTTCAATGTAAGTTTAACGAGCCCAGAGAAGGTAAACTCGGTGGTTTTTCATATTTAGAGAGTCTGAAAAAGCATCAAAGGAGACTCCAGTGGGGTACCTTTTTTGACAATTGTCTAGTCGGTTCGAAAAAGGGATAAACTAGCACCGATTAGACGTCAATTCAAAACCATTTTAACAAGTGTGACAAGGACAAGATGACTCGGCCTTTTTTTCATTTTTAAGGAGTCTAAAAAAATCTTAACTATGGATTCCGTCAGGAATGTTCTTCTGGACCATTTTAACGAGTGTGAAAGAATAAGGTCACTTGACGATCTTTTCAATTTTAGGGAGTCTGAAAAGAGCTTAACTATGGACTCCGTGGGGGTTTCTTTTTCGTAAATTTAGTCCCTCAAGCCCGAAAAAGGAATAAAATTATACATGAGGATACTCTTCTAAAGAATGGGAATTCAATAGAGTATTCCTTTGTTCGTAGAGTTGACCGTCCCGACCGAAAAAGGGGTAAACTACCGCCGGACATACGTGACTTCAAATTTCAGTTTAACAAGCGTGAAAGGTCACAAGATCGCTCGACAATCTTTTCATTTTTAGAGGGTCTGAAAAGGGCTTAAAAGGAGACCTGTTATGTTTTGGGAGTCTGGAGGGTAAGACAAAGAGTGAAAAAGACCCATGAAAATGAGGCTCAAACT
This sequence comes from Picea engelmannii, assembly GCA_009831015.1. Taxonomy (NCBI): domain Eukaryota; kingdom Viridiplantae; phylum Streptophyta; class Pinopsida; order Pinales; family Pinaceae; genus Picea; species Picea engelmannii. The sequence continues at coordinate 62,764 of ML815462.1, read as the reverse complement.
CGTATTCAGGAAAGACTATATGGACTCCCAAGCCTACAGTGTTGTTAGAAACAACATGGACACCATAATGCAACTAGGACCTACCTAGGGCATCCATGTTTTGGTAAGCTCTACCACCAAGTCGCGAAACTTCTAGAGAAGATATGACGGTTCCGTGTCACAACCTGATAGGATCGATCAGATAGCATAAGAAAAATGCAACGAGATGCAAAATTTGGGGTAGTATCCTAACCTATATGCTCAAGTTGATTTTTGAAAAAATATATTTTTTTTATGGACCTTCAATATATATATTTTTTTTTTGGTCGAAACTCAAAAACAATTGTTCCAATACTTGATCAAATCCCTCCCATATAACTCCTAGATCACTCTAAATGGTTTTTGGGATAAAGAAACTAATAAGGGGGGCCAAAAAAGTGACAAAAAGAGGCCAAAAAGTCTATAAATAGAAGCTGGCTGCTCATTATCACCATTGCGGATTTGGAAATTGACTCTCGAGCCAAAAGACCCCTTTGCCAAAGATCATGATTCTGGGAGCTACAGTGGATGAAACAAACTTCTGCTTGGACCAAGTAAGTACAAACTCCCTTATCTAGCTATTCAATACTTCAATCTAAGCATTTAAATTATTTTTGGGGTGGGTGTCAACCTTAAAAAGGTCAGCCCTAAGTACACGCGGGCTGTCCAGAGATAGCCCGCATGTACACGCATGCAGAGAAAAGCCTGCACGCGTGTACATGTGACTGTCACCTCAACAGGCCGCGTGTACCCCCCCCCTATTGATGAAAAAACAAATGGAAAGAAGCATTGACCCTCCTTTACCTTGTTGTGTTGGCAGGATGTATGTCTAGTGGAGGGAAAGGGAGCATGAGGCAATCAGTGAGTTGGTTGCTACAGATGAAAATGTTGTGGTCATATTAATGCAATGTGGTTTGATCAAATTCTTTTTATGTCCGTTCATGCACGCATAACCAAGGCTACTAAATGCCTTGATTGATTACTGGCACCCTGACGCAGAGGCATTTATGCTAGAGGGGCAATCCTTGGTGCCCACCACCGAGGATATTTACTTTCTGACTGGCCTCTCAAGGAGAGGGGAACCAGTCAACTTTCAGACTTTTCTTGCGGGGTCGAGCAAGGTCTCAGAGATGATAGTTGAGTACTGTGAGGCTGGGGCCAATCGTAGAGGTTCCTCGATACCTATTAGCAAGATTACAAACCTCTCACTACAGACTATCTTGTTGCTTATTGGGCATATTACCGACTCAACAGCCGTGCATCAGGCTTCACGCGCACATATGAACTGTGCTATCCAGTGCATCAATGCACAAATTTTTTATTGGAGTACCACACTGCTCGAGTTTATGAAGAGGCAATTGACAGATTGCCGACAGCGGACACAGAGGAACTTCGGGTTCGAGACTATCTTGTGTTCGTTCTTTTTCGAGAGAGTTATGTGCTTTAGTCCTCGGCTTGCAGTACGAGGACATCTGGTGTCTTTCCCCGCAGTATGCAGATGGGCAATGTTACTCCCGCAACAAGGTGGTGGAAGGACCGTGGAGGCCTTTGACGATGAATTTTTTTCTTGGCTGTCACGACAGATCCCTGCTATTGAGGACTACCCATACGCGGGGATCGACTTTTCAAGAGATCCAGAGATACCCGTGCCTCCTGGTGAGGAGCGAGGGGAGATGGGTAAGTCTCCACCTTTGTAGTTTTTTTTGTTTGCATATGTAATTTTTATGTCTTTTTGTTATATATATCATTTTTTGTATGCCAGAGTATTTGATGGGTAAATGTGTATTGCGTGCAGATGTGGGACCCGTGCGACCTGCCGACTATGCACGGAGCAGGCGTCGCCCATGGCCGGAAGCCGCAACTTCCGCTGCTGGGTGAGTAACAGTAGTAGGGAACCTCCCAACAGGAGAGGCCGAGAGGGTCCTTAGGCGAATTGAGCGGAACTTTACTGCGCTCACTCGCACAATCCCGATGGCAGAGATAGAGGAACTGCCTCCATCCATGCAAACTCATGTTGTGGGGACACCTAGGACATGGGTCCGATTGTTTAGGCATTTATCCCACACTGTAGATGATTATAACAGGGCCCATAGGCCTTGAACAGACTTTAGACTCTTTATGTGCCACGAGCACCTTGTTGTATATATTTTTTTGAGGGCATAATCTCGGTGACTCGTTACTGTTCCCACTTTTGAGACGCTTGCATCCATCTATGTACTCTGAGGATTTTATGATGTTTATATGTTTTTTATCTCTTTTTGTGTCTTATGGCTTATGTGTGCAAAAATGTATTTACATGTTTATGTCCATGATCTTTTTATATGTGGGCAATATGCCAATCTAAAATGTGATTAGCTAGAGTATCTGTGATTTGGTTTAATCTCCTAGGAACATGAAAATATGTAATATAATCAA